>VSMD01081783.1:0-36187 GCA_008750895.1 Mirza zaza
CCATGGTATACATATACCACATTTTATTAATCCATTCTTGGATTGATGGGCACTTGGGCTTTTTCCACAGCCTTGCAATTATGAATTGTGCTGCTATAAACATTTGAGTGCAGGTGTCTTTTTTGTAGAGTGTCATTGGATCTTTTAGGTAGATGCCCAGTAATGGGATTGCTGGATCAAATGGTAGAACCACTTGTATCGCTTTAAGGTATCTCCATATTGCTTTCCACAGAGGTTGAACTAGTTTGCAGTCCCACCAGCAGTGTAGGAGTGTTCCTCTCTCTCTGCATCCACACCAGCATTTATTGTTTGGGAACTTTTTGATAAAGGCCATTCTCACTGGATTTAAGGGATATCTCATTGTGGTTTTGATTTGCATTTCCCTTATGATTAGAGATGTTGAGCATTTTTTCATATGTTTGTTGGCCATTCTTCTGCCTTCTTTAGAAAAGTTTCTGTTCAAGTCCTTTGCCCACTTTTCAATAGGGTTATTTGATTTTTTTTCTTGCTGATTTTTTTTGAGTTTTAAGTATATTCTAGTGTTCAGCCCCTTATCAGATGCGTAGGATGCAAAAATTTTCTCCCATTCTGTAGGTTGTCTGTTTACTTTCATGACTATTTCTTTGGCTGTGCAGAAGCTTTTTAGTTTGATCATGTCCCATTTATTTATTTTTGTTGCTGCTGTGATTGCCTTTGGGGAATTCTTCATAAATTCTTTGCCTAGGCCATTGACTATGAGAGTGTTTCCAACATTTTCCTCTAGAACTCTAATAGTTTCATATCTTAGGTTTAAGTCTGTTATCCAGTGTGAGTTGATTTTTGTGAGAGGTGAAAGGTGTGGGTCCTGCTTTTAGCCTTCTACAAGTGGCTATCCAGTTTTCCCAGTACCATTTATAGAAAAGGGATTCTTTTCCCCAGCATGTGTTTTTGTCTGCTTTGTCAAAGATTAGATGGCTATATGAGGATGGTTTTATATCAGCATTTTCAGATCTGTTCCACTGGTCCATATTCCTATTTTTGTGCCAATACCAGATTGATTTAATTCCTACAGCTTTGTAGTACAGTTTGACATCTGGCATATTAATATCTCCCATTTTGTTTTTGTTGCCTAGAACTGCTTTTGATATTCGGGGTCTTCTTTGGTTCCATATGAAGCGTAAAATTATTTTTTCTATATCTGTGAAGAATGCTGATGGGATTTTAATAGGTATTACATTGAATCTGTAGATAAGTTTGGGTAGTATAGACATTTTAATGATGTTGAGTCTGCCAATTCACAAGCATGGTATGGATTTCCATCTGTTTACATCCTCTGCTATTTCCTTCCTCAGTGTTTTATACTTCTCCCTGTAGAGGTCTTTTACCTCCTTGGTTAAGTATATTCCTAGGTACTTTAATTTCTTTGTTGCTATTGTGAAGGGAATTGAGTATTTGATTTGGTTCTCAATTAGATTGTTGTTGGCGTATATGAATGCCTCTGATTTCTGTGTATTGATTTTGTATCCTGAGACTTTACTAAATTCATTTATCAGTTCCAAGAGTTTCTTGGTTGAATATTTGGGGTTTTCTAAATATAATATCATATCATCAGCAAACAGTGAAAGTTTGATCTTTTTTTGCCCCTATTTGGATACCTTTAATTCCACTTTCCTGTCTGATTGCTGTAGCCAGGACTTCCAGCACTGTGTTGAATAGAAGTGGAGATAGTGGGAGGCCTTGTCTGGTGCCAGTTCTGAGTTGCAATGCTTTCAATTTTTCCCCATACAGTATGATGTTGGCTATGCATCTGTCATATACAGCTTGTATCATTTTTAGGTATGTCCCTTCTATGCCTATTTTATTAAGAGTTTGTATCATGAAATTTTTGTTGAATTTTGTCAAAAGCTTTTTCTGCATCTGTTGAAAGAATTGTGTGGTCTTTGTTTTTGCTTCTGTTAATGTGGTGAATTGCATTTATAGATTTACTTATGTTGAACCATCCCTGCATCCCTGGGATGAAGCCCACTTGGTCGTGATGGATTATTGTTTTGATAAGCATCTGGATTTGGTTAGCTAGGATTTTGTTGAAAATTTTTGCATCTAAATTCATTAGGGATATTGGTCTATAGTTTTCTTTTTTTGTTGCATCCTTTCCTGGTTTTGGTATCAGAGTAATATTCGCTTCATAAAAGGTGTTGGGGAGGTTTCCATTCCATTCTTCTCGATCTTGTGGAATAATTTCTGTAAGATAGGCACTAGTTCTTCTTTGTAAGTGTGGTAAAATTCAGATGTGAAACCATCTGGGCCAGGACTTTTCTTTTTAGGGAGATTTTTAATTGCTGTGTCTATTTCAGCTCGTGAGATTGGTCTGTTCAGGAATTCTATTTCTTCCTGGTTGAGCCTATGGAGGCTATGTGTTTCTAGAAATTTGTCAATTTCCTCCACATTTTCCAGTTTGTGTGCATAAAGATTTTTGTCGTATTCATAAATTATGTCTTGTATCTCCTTGGGATTGTTTGTGATATCTCCTTTTTTGTTCCTGATGGAGCTTATTAGGGATTTCTCTTTTCTGCTTTTTGTTAGCCTAGCCAATGGGGTACCAATTTTGTTTATTTTTTCACAGAACCAACTTTTTGTTTTATGAATCTCCTGAATAGCTTCCCTGTTTTCAATTTCATTTAGTTCTTATTTGATCTTGTTGATTTTACTTCTTCTGCTGGGTTTGGGATTGGTTTGTTTTTCTTTTCCAGCTCTTTGAGTCGTTTCATTAGATTGTCTATTTGTGATCTTTTTGACTTTTGGTTATAGGCATTTATGGAAATTAACTTTCCTCTCAGAACTGCTTTAGCTGTGTCCCAGAGGATTTGAAAACTTGTCTCTCCAATGTCATTTTGTTCATAGAATTTTTTAATTTCCATCTTGATTTCTTCATTTATGAAGTAATCATTTAATAGGAGGTTGTTTAATTTCCACGTTTTTGTGTAGAAATGTGAGTTTCTGTAAGGGTTGATTTCTACTTTTATTCCACTGTGATCTGAGAAGATACATGGTATGATTCCTATATTTTTAAATTTCTTGGGGCTTAGTTTGTGTCTTAGGATATGGTCAATCATAGAGAATGTTCCATGAGCTGATGAGAAGAACATATTTTCAGTGGATTTTGGGTAGAATGTCCTGTAAATGTCAGTCAGACTCAATTGTTCTAGAGTTTTCTTTAAGTCTATTATTTCTTTATTAATTTTCTGTTTCTTGTGCTGTCAGTGGGGTGTTGAAATCTCCAGTGATTATGGAGTTGCTATTAATCAATTTGCTAAGATCCAGTAAGGTTTGCTTTATGAATCTGGGTGCACCTAAGTTGGGTGCATATGTATTTAAAATTGTTATCTCTTCCTGTTGAACTGTGCCCTTCACCATTATATAATGACCATCTTTGTCTTTCACTACTTTTGTTGGTTTAAAAACTAAATCATCTGGAATTAGAACTGCCCCTCTGCCAGCCTTCTTTTGGCTTCCACTTGCTTGGAATACTGATCTCCATTCTTTTACTTTTAGTCTATATGCATCCTTTCAAGTTAGATGTGTTTCCTGAAGAAAGCATATACTTGGCCTGTATTTTCTTATCCATTCAGCCAGCCTATGTCTCTTGAGAGTTTAAGTCATTCACATTTATTGAGAGAACTGATAGGTAAGGTAGATTACTGTTCATTCTGTTTGGTTGGATGTTGTTGCTTTGATTTCTCTCTTGAGCCATTGTAATATCTGGCCTTTAATTTTTGGGTTTGGGTTGTTTTTATATTTGTGAGTTTTTATTATGGTGTTCCATGCATAACACTGTTTTGAGTACTTCTTGTAGGGCTGGTCTTGGTGAATTCTCTGAGACTTTGCTTATCTGAGAATGTCTTAATTTCTCCTTGATATATACAGCTTAGTTTTGTAGGGTACAAGATTCTATGCTGGGCGTTATTTTGTTTCAAATGAGTGAGAGTGGGTCCCCGTTCTCTCCTGCTTGTATTGTTTCAGTTGAGAAATATGGTGTTATTCGTTTTCATTATCAGTTTTCATTTGTATGTAACTTGCTTCTTTTGCCTTACAGCTTGTAGGAGGGTCTCTTTTGTTGATATTTTGGTCAGTCTGATGACTACATGGTGTGGTGTTTTCCTGTTTGCATTGTATCTCCCAGGAGTCCTTTTGGCCTCTTATATTTCTAATTCTAGGTTACTGATTAGATCTGGGAAGTTTTCCTCAATTATTTCTTCAAAAAGCTTATGCAACCCTTGGGTTTTTTCTTCCTCCTTCTCTGGAATCCAGTGGATCTGCAGGTTATTTTTCTTTGTATAATCCCACAATTCTTGTAAGCTTTGCTCATGTCTCTATTTTTCTGCTCTAACTCTGTGATTAACTTATTTGATTTGAATGAGTTGTCTTCAACCTCTGAGATTCTTTCTTCTGTTTGGTCCACCCTATTTTTGAGGCTTTCCACTGTGTTTTGAATTTCCCTGAATAAATTCTTCATTTCGAGGATGTCTCATTGATTCTTCTTCAAGATCTCAATCTCCTTAGTGAATCTTTGTTCCAATTCTTGTATCTTCTTTGTAGTTTCTTTGTGTTGATTATCCATTTTTTCTTGCATATCATTAAGCTTTCTTACAATCCAATTTTGGAATTCTTCTTCTGTCATTTTAGTGTTTTGGGTTTGTTCAGACTCTGTTTCTTGAGACCTGGTGTGTCTCCTAGGGGAAGTATTTTTGGTTTGATATTTTGAATTGCGTTGGGCACGCCCCATCTGGGTCAATTGCTAGAGGTCACTCTTCCACTCTTGTAATTTCTTTATCAACCACTGGGGGGAGCTCTTCCACCACACTTGGAAGGTTCCCCTGACAGGGGCCGCTTTTGGGGAAAGTGGGTTTTCCTGTCTCGCCCCGCCTCCAGGGGTGGAGCCTACCACTTTGGGCAAGAGAGATGCGGGCTGAGGGGAGGAGGCATCTCGCCAGTCTGCCCTGCATCCGGGCGCCCCAGTAGCTGTAACTCCCCTCGGCTGTTAGACTTCTCAGTAGATCCTTGATGGAGCCAGGCCTGGCGAGCGGATCGCAGATTGTGTGGGGCGGGATTTGCCAGGAGAGACTCTAGGCTGGGCGGGGGCGGGGGCGGGGGCGGGGGCGGGGGGCTGTGGCCCCCCTCAATGGCCATCGCTAGCCCACTCGTAGGGCACCGGTACTGGGGCGACTGATTAGGGTGTGCCCGGTGCTGGGCTGGGAGCCTGGGTCAACAGGACGCCGTAGCCTCCTCAGTGCCGCCTGCCCGCCCGCCCGTTCAGCCAGAGCCCGCCCTTTTACTGACCCGCCCTGCGCGGTTTCATCGGCCGGGCAGTTCCAGCTTAGGCCCCGCTCAGTCTCGCAGGTTACCAGAGGCGAGACCTCTAACCGCCTCCGCGCAGTTCAGTTTCCTCCCGTCTTGGAGCCGTCCTACGGGGCTCAGGGGAGATCATGTTGTTTTTCACCATTAACCGCACCCTCCAGCACCCTATTTTTCTGCCTCGATTTTGCACCAGTTTCAGACAGGTCCCTGGGTGGGTGGGCGTGGAGGTCAGTGGGGAAGCAAGGAGTTCTCCTGTGGGTCTGATCCCACTTCACCCCCTGGCCCTGGCCTGGCTGGCCGGCGCCCTCCCACGCGCCCTACTGTTTGCTTTGCACTCTCCCGAGAACACGATCTTATCTCCTGACCACCTTGTTTTCCTTTTATGAGAGTCCTGCGGAACCTCTGCGGATTCTCGATGCTGTCCTTGTAGTGGGGAGATCCACTCGTGTGTAGGAGACCAGGATCTGTGTCTCCTTCTCTGGGAGCAGGAGTCCGGGTGGTTACCTTTACTCCGCCATTTTTTCAACTTCGTAGTTAAAGGTTTATAACACCCAAATAAATGGTGAAACTAGAAAAAAGCAACTTAAAAATAATAGAAAAACTTTACACCATTTTTACTTTTATGTACATCTATTTTAGCCACCATCAGTTATTCCTAAACTGGAAATGAAAATTAAAGATTATTTCAAGCAGTAAGCAACTTTACCTGCCCCATTCTCCTTCCTGTCTGGCAGCAGTCTTCAAGACAGCAGGCAGTCCGTGCTCCAGCAGGGGACTGTGGGATGTTGGCGCCTGGTTTCAGAGAAAAGCACAGAAAACCATATTTGCAAGTTATTGTGTAGGTCTATTCTAACCTAACTGGGGAACGTCTGGCACAAAATGTTCTGTTTTGCTTAACTCAGAAATAATGCAAGCAGGAAAAGCAGTGGTCATTGCTCAAACACATTGTAAGGCAGAAAAAATAACAGACAGATAGATGCCTGAGGCAAACATTCCAGTTGGGACAGAACACACCAAGCAAAGCCTGGGAGGAAAAGCTTAGGAGTGAGTTTCTGCAGGCAGTTAGGGTCATCAAATGCCCTCTTGTACATGCTGAAATGCAGAAAGCATGGGTGTGCCTTGGGGAAGTGCATACTCACGAAAGATATAAGATGATTTTAAACCTTCACTTTGGGCTGATCTCTAGGATCCATGCAAATCTGGGTAAGGATTGAAGATGGCCATGACAGAGCCAATCTGCAAAGGCTGCAAGGTGTTTGTGTGTGTATGTTTGTTCGTTTGTTCATCTTGTGGTGTTCAAGAAAATATTTGTCAAAAAATTCTCTGAACACAAGGTAATGAACTAAAATTTCAATGACTGCACATGACAAGAAATGCAGTTTCCACAAAAACAGTTGGAAACAGTCACTAGACAAATGCAATACTGTAGCCTTCAACAATAAATTTAAAAAAAGGAAAAAGCATTTCAAGGTAGCCAAGGTAGCTGGGTAGAGGCAACTGGTACTCACCTCTCCATGAAGAACAACCAAAATAACAAGTAGATAATCACACTTCAAATAGACCAGCTATGAAAGAACACTGGAATTCAACAGAGAAGTGACTAGAAGCACCAAAGGCATAAAAGGAGAGGGAAGCAAGACAGCCTGATAGGCAGAAATTGGCTTGGAGCCAGAGAGGCTCCCAGTGCAGGGAAAGGGTAAGTGAGTAACCCCCAGTGGGCCACATTCCCACTGCAAACTTCTGCAATCCCAGTCATGGGGGAGCTTCTTGACCCCCGTGGGTCTTGACACTAACAGAGGGAGCTGCTTGGAGGGCTTTGCCTGAGAGAGAGCTGATGCTGGGTACTCCCAGCCTGCATTCTGCCCTGGGGCTCAACAGCCCCTGCATCTCCTCATGCCTGGAGCCACATTGACATTCCCCATCCACAGCTGCTGTTGCTGCTGGCTGCTGCTGCCAGGGCCAAAGCACAAACCAGTGGGAGCAACCTTGCCACCCCGAGCCGAGGCTCTTCTGCACATGTGCATGTGCCCTAAGGGTAGGATCCCATGCCCACAGCTGCTGCTGCTGCTGACTGCCACCACCGGGGTCAAAGCACAAGCCACTAGCAGCAACTCCACATCTCCACTGCTCCCAGCAACACTGCCACCACACAAGTTACAAGCACTCTGAGGACAGGCTCTTATTCTTTCAGCCACCACATAGGACAAAAGTGCATGCTTCCATGCTGCCAGTCTACAGCTGCTGCTACTGAAAGCAACCTCACTCTTCCCAGCAGCAGGGCCACAGCACAGTTGTCGCCACTTCCACTCAAACAACCTACTGGGGGCCTGGGGATCTCCCTGCCTCTGCGTAGCACAGCTAGCACAAGCTCATTCCATCAGGGGGCCTGAAACTAGGCCTTCCCAGCCTGGCTGTACCCCCCAGTGCCCAAGCATGCTGTCCAGGGCCTAGGAATTGCCTTGTCCCATCCACCACTGTTGGCACCTGAGCGCTTCCAATGGGGCCTGAAGACAGGCCCACCCAACCTGCCACTACCACCACACCTGGAACCCACACACATTAACCATTTTGGGGCCTGGGACTGGACCTGCTCAGCTCATTGCAGCCACCACCAATTCTGCTTGGGAGCCAAAGGACCATATGACCACTGCCATTGTCATTGCCAATTCCATGCCCACTGCCCAGGGGCCTGAGGATCTTCCCATTTCACTGGCCCACTACTGCCACTGCCAGTACCTAAGCACGCCACCAAGAATTGGCCTGGCTGCACCTACTAACACTGGTGCTAGCACATATCACACTGGGGCCCAAGGACAGGCACAAGCCCGACTTTCCCACAGCCTCCACTAACAACTGCATCCTTAGCCACTGAGGAAATTGCAGCACCACTGATGCTGTTTACAGCTGAAAAAATTACATGAAACCTACACTACTGCTTACATATAGGATCAAAGCAAAAATGTACTACCAAATCAACATCATAGGTACATCTCCAGGGAAAAGTCCTCCCCTACAAAAGTAAATCCAAAAAAATGGAAGAAATAACTGTTACACTGGATACATATATATCAATGTAAGAACACAAGAGACCGGAAAAAACAGATTGACACCTCCAAAGGAATACAATAATTCTCCAGCAATAAGTCCCAATGAATAAGAAATGCCAGATTTATGAAATGACAGAAAAATAATTCAAAATAATGACATTAAAGTAGCTCAGTGAGATATAAGAGATGACAGATAAATGATATAACAAATCAGAAAAAAAAATTCAGAATATGAATGATAAATTTACCAAAGAGATAGATATCATAAAAAAAGGACCAAACAGAAATTTTGGAAATGAAGATTTCCTTGAATGAAATTAAAAATACTTTTGAAAGCTTCAATAATAGAATAGATTAAGCAGAAGAAAGAATTTTGGAACTGGAAGGTAGGTCTTTTGAAATAACCTATTCAGAAAAAAATAAAGAAAAAAAAGAATAAAGCCAATGTGCATATGGGCCATCATAAAACAACAAAATATTCAAATTTGTGGTATTCTGGAAACAGAAGAGAAAACCAAAGTTATTGAAAATCTATTTCATGAAACAATAACTAAGAAGTCCCCAAGTTTAGAAAGAGATTGAGACATCCAGATAAGGGAAGCTCAGAGATTCTCCAAATATATATAATTCAAGGTCTTCTTAACAGCACATTATAGTTAAACTGTCAAAAGTCAAAGACAAGGAGGGAATTCTCAGAACAACAATAAAAAAAGACTCTAGTCATGTATAAAGGAACTTCCATCAGATAACAGTATATTTCTTGGCAGAGTCTTTAAAAGCCAGAGGAGAATGGGATGATATATTCAAAATGCTGAAAGAAAAAAAAAACACGAAACTGTCAGACACTTACTGTACCCAGCAAAGTTATTCTTCATGTATGAAGAAGAAATAAAATCCTTCCCAGATAAATGAAAGATGAGGAAATTTATCACTGCTAGACTAGAAATGTTTAAAAGATTTCTTCCCTTGGAATCTAAAGATCAACATCTACCATTATGAAAACACACAAAAGTATAAAACACATTGGTAGAGGAAACATACAAATAAAGAAGAGAAAGAACTCAAATGTTACCACTGCAGAAAACCAACAAACCATCATGATGAACAATAAAGAAAAAGAAAGGAATAAATGATGTACAAAGTAACAACAAAAAATCAATAAATTGAAAAGAATACACCCTCATATACCAACAATAACCTTGAATGCAAACAGATTAAACTTTCTATTTAAGAGATATAAACTGGCTGAATGTATTTTTAAAATGGCGCAATTACATGCTACTTATAAGAAATTTACCTCACCTGTAAAGATACATATAGACTGAAAGCCAAAAAAAAAAAAAAGAAAAGAAAAAGTAAAAGAAAAAGATACTCCATGCAAACAGAAATCAAAACCAAGCAGGAGTAGCTACACTTCTCTCAGATAAAACAAGCTTTAAGTAGAAAACAGTAAAAATATACAAATATGGTCATTACGTAATGATAAAGTGATCAATTCAGCAAAAGGATATAACAATTCTAGACATATTTGCATCTTACACTACAGAAATATAAAGCAAATGTTATTGGATCTAACGGGAGAAAGACAATAATGCAATAATTGTTGGGAACTTCCACACCTCCTCTCAATTAGATGGATCATCTAGACATAAAGTTTAAGAAAACCAATGGACTTAAAATGCTCTTTAGATCAAACAGACATAAGAGACATTTGCAGAACATTTCATCCATCAGCTACAGAATCTCATTAGCACATGGGATATTCCCCAGGCTAGACTATATGTAATCACATAAAATCTCAATAAATTTAAAAATTCTAAATCTTATTAAGTATCTTCTCAGCCCACAGTGGAATAAACCTATAAATCAAATAATGAAAGAAACCTTGGAAACTGTACAAATATATGAAAACTAAACAACATAATCTTGAATGACCATTGATTCAAGGAAGCAATTAAGGAAAAAATAAAACACATTTTTGAAAAAAGTCAAAATCAAAACACAACACACCAAAGCCTATGGCACATAGTAAAAGAAATGCTAAGACAGAAGTTTATAGCAATAAATGCCTATATAAAAAAGTGGAATATTTTAAATGAGGAACTAGAAAATCAAGAACAAACCCAACCTAAAATCAGTAGAAAGAAAGAAATAATAAAGAACAGAGCAAAAGTAAATAGAGACCATAAAAAATATAATGACTAAATGAAACAAAAAGTTGAATTGTTGAAAACACAAACAAAATTGATAAATGGCCAGCTAGACTAACCAAGAAAAACAGAAAGAAGACCTAAATAAAAAAAAAATCATAAATGCAAAAGGAGACATACCACTGGTACCACAGAAATACGGAAGATCATCAGAGACTATTATGACCAACTATGTGCTAACAAACTAGAAAACCTAGAGGGAATGGATAAATTCTTGTGCAGATACAACCTAGTAAAATTAAATCAGGAAGAAATAGAAAACCTAAACAGACCAATAATGAACAAATTAGATTCAATCTGTTAAAAAAATTTCTTCCCCCACAAAAAGAAAACCCGTAAAACCCAAAGACTGAATGGCTTCACTGCCAAATGCAACCAAACTTATAAGGAAAAACTAGTGCCAATTCTCCTTAAACTATTCCAAAAATTAGCACTAACTCATTCTACAAGGCTAGAATTACCCTGATACCAAAACCAGACAAGGATGCAAAAAAAAGAAAAGAAAAAAAAGAAAACACCTACAGATCAATATCCCTGATGAACATAGACACAAAAATTCTCAACAAAATACATAACACAAGAAGATCATATGCCATAATCACATGGGTTTATCCCAGGAAGGCAAGGATATTTCAACATTTGCAAATCAATAAATGTGATACATCACATCAACAGAATGAAGGACAAAACCATGTGATCATCTCAATAGATGTACAAAAAGCATTTGCTACAATTCAACATCCCTTCATGATAAAAATTCAAAAAACTAGATATAGAAGGAATGTACCTCAACATAATAAAGGCCACATATGACAAACCAATGACTAACACCATACATAATGTGGGGAAAAGCTGAAAGCCTTTTCTTTAAGAATTGAAAGAAGACAAAGATCCCATTCTCACCACTCCTATTCAACATGACACTGAAGTGGAACAACACACACATATGTGTGTCCCAAGGAGAAGTGAGAGAAAAAAGATAGAAAGCTTATCTGAAAAAATAATGACCAAAATAAAAATCTGAGAAAAGATGTGTGTATTAGGGTTCTCCAGAGAAACAGAACCTATAGGATGTGTACACAGAGAGCAAGATATTCATTATGAGACGTTGTCTCACACCATTACAGAGGTGGACAAGTCCCAAGATCTTCAGGGTGAGTCGGCGGGCAGGGCCCGAGCAGAGCTGATGGTGTGGTTCTAGCCTGGGCGTGAAGGACTGAGAACCGGTGAGCTGATAACCTTTTAACAGTTTCAGTCCGAAGCCTGGCAGGCTCCAGTTCCAGGAAGAACTGATGTTACATTTTGCATTTGAAGGCAAGAAAAAAATGACATCCTTATAGGATTTTTGTTCTGATCAGCCCTTCAAATGGCTGGATGAAGCCCACTCACATTAGAGAGAGCAATCTTCTTTACTCAGACTTCTGATTTAAATGTTAATCTCAAAAAACACCAAAATATCATTTAACCAAATAGCACCTCCCTGTGGCCCAGGGCCATGAAAATAATTATTACAAGGCCGTTTGTGTCAATTTTTCACCCATACACATCTTAAATTATACTTAATCTATGAATAAAGACATTAAGCAGGTGATTACTCCACTAACATGATACAACTGTCCTGTGTACCAGAAAAATCCTACTAACTCCAAAGAAGAGGAGATAAAGTCTTTGAATAATGCTTACTTTTTATCTTGATATCCATAATTTAAATACTATGAGGTAAAATTAACAAGGCTATGATATAAAGACACTACATCTTATATGAGAATGGGATAACAAAGAGAAAAAAAGCAAAGCTATTTGCTGTATATACAAATATGTATATATATATAGTATATGTAGTTGATACTAACATTTGAACAGTGCAGGGGTTAGGGATGATGATTTCCATGTAGTCAAAAATCCATGTATAACTTTGACTCCTTCAAAATTTAACTATGGATAGTCTACTGTTGACTGGAAGCCTTACCAATAATAAAAACAGTCAATTAACACACATTTATATGTTATGTGTATTATATATGGTATTCCTATAATAAACTAAAGAAAAGAAATTGTTATTAACAAAACCATAAGGAGGAAAAAATATATTTACAATACTACATTGTCTTTATCGATAGCGTAAGTTTACATCATCTGTTGACAGATGAATTGTCTATCTACAATGGTGGGCAGGTGCAGCTGCAGGCCTGAATCTATACTGCATATTAAGCAATTTAACTTTTTCTTGTAATGTCATGACTTTTCTCTGCTTCTTAGGAGTACTTCCAGCACACTAGTGGGACTTCATATGGGTCTCACATTGATATTCAAGGTTAACAGTATTACAGTAAACATGATGAAAAATATGTAAGAGCTGGGAGAGAGAACTTTTTCCTGAGTTACACAGTTTAATGGAGAAACGAACTGCTCAAGTAGAGATAATGTCAGATGGCAATTTAAGCAGATATTCACAATAGCAATAAGAGTTGGTTACAAAATTATTAGAGTAGTAGAGTATGGACTACAGTTTTATGTAGTTGTGATTCTGCATCTGTAAATTTATTTACAATTTTCTTGATTGTGAATATAAGATCTCTAAGTGTTTGCACAATTTTGATAAATTTTAACTTTTTATAATAGATTTGTGCATATTTTATAGTAGTAAAGGATAAAAAGACTAGTATCTTCATATATTTAATGCATTCATGACATGCCGATATTTTTCTTAATTTTTTAAAAATATTTCTAGGCCATACAACTCATCTACAAATTTTTTTCAAATTGTCCCAAATCTCCAAAAATTTTTCCATATATTTATTTTTAAAAATCTTCATATAAGTGGACTTGTATAGTTCAAATCCATGTTGTTCTAGGATCAGCTGTATATACATACATATCTATCTGCCCATGCACAAATGAGTTTATTACAAAATAAAGAGGAAATACTCATGACAATCACAGGCCTTATATCTCTAACTGGTCATGTGATCATACCTGGCATTTATACTTACCTTCTTCCACCACCCATTCCATATTCCCTTTTCCTTCAGCAAATACTTAAGCTTATCATGGATTTTTTACACTCTGGAATGACCCAAACTTTCATTCCTGAAAGGTCTGGACCATTAGCAGTCATGTCTGGATTAGGTTCTTATGGTTTTTCATTATCTTAATTGTAGGGAATAGTAATACTAAGAGGTGACCTAAGGGATTTCCTGTATTCCAGACATACACTTTCTTACATACATTGTAGAGTAATATCACAATTTTCCCTGCGTAGCCAAGATCCATCTCCCCAGCTATCACTGGAACTTCCTTCTTTGCCCATTAACTTAGAGGCATGAGATGACCAAAGTGGCTGGGTTTCAGTCTTAACTCCCAGTTCAGTGGAATTAGTGCTGTGTCTCTTGAGTGAAGCACTTTTCCCTTTGGAACTAAGACCTCGAGGCCGCAGAGCATTAGGTTTTAGGAACAGGAGCAAAATTTGCTAGGGAGTTACTAGGGGTGATAGTGAGTGGAGCCACTCCCACGTTTACCCCTTGACTCCTGGACTCCAGACTCCTGGCTATGCCAGAGAGAGCACCATATAGTGCCTGTCCATTCACAGCATGCACAGCCTTCCAGAGCACTTGGTCCAGCCTTGCAAGGTATTGTCACCTAAGTGTCACTGTAATCGTGTTCCCAAAGTCCCTTCCACCATGCTAACAAGCTAGCTGCTTCAGAATGTTTGGGAACATGGTAAGACTGGTGAATTCTGTGAGCATGGGCCAATTGATTTACTTCATTTGCTGTGATGTGAGTTTCTTGATTAAAATCAAATACTCTGTAGTACTTAGGCATTCTTTATCTGTGTGAATAATTTTGGCTGGAGAGTTTCATATAGAAAAGAAAAATCTGTATTCAGAGTTAGTGTCTATTCCAGTAAAAACTAAATGCTGCTCCTTCCAGCATAGAAGAGGTCCAGAGTAATCACCCTGACTGAGCAGCCCCATGGAATAGTGCCAAACTGGGGACTCACTGGCAGATTGGGCACTTAGAGGTGGCAATAGCCAGGTTGGCCTTGGTGAGTGGAAGTCCATGTGGTAAGCCCATGCATAACCTCCATCTCTGACATCATGGATATTTTGTTTATGAGCCCGTCAGAGAAGGACAGGATGTTGACTGGTGTCTACAGAATGGGCCATCCATCTACTTGGTTATTAAAACCCTCCTCTGTGGAGGTCACCCTTTCATTCACATAGGACACAATATCTCCATTTTCTTCAAGTGTTCAGAGAGATTTATGTACATACCTTTTCCCCAAATTTGCTTGTCACCAATTTTTTAATCACATTTCTTCTAAGTCCCTGACCATCCAGCCAAACCATTGGCCATAGTCCATGAATAGATATAGAATTGAATAAGTATAGAATTATGTATCTGATCAATTTGACCAATTATTTTTATACGGAAAGTGGACAACCAAGTACAATGCACAAAGTTGGTTTTTTCACTGGGAAGATTACCACTCACCAGTGGCCGTCAAGGATGTCCTATACAGCAACTGTAGTGCTGCAGCTGTTCATTTCAGGTGGTGCCTCCATGGCATGCAGAATCATCTCTAAATCAGGTCAAGTCTTCTCTTCCTCTATACACTAATCATAGGAAACTCCCTACAAGGCCATAGATGCAGGCTGATAGAGAGAGGGCTCTGTAGTGGCAGCAGTGACCATAGGCATTTGGGCCACTTTTTCATGTAACTTATTTGTGCCCTGAGGGCCTTCTTGGGCCCTTAGGACACAAATAAGATTCCTATGAACTGTATTATGACATAGGACTTGAGAGTTTATATACATCTTAGGTAGTGCAGTGAAGGTATATTGCTGGCCTTACTAGCTCAAAGCAAACCATTTCTGAGAGTCTTTAATAACAAGAATGGAGAAAAATCATTTGCCAGATCAGTAGCTGCATGCAAGTTACCAGGCAATGTGTTAGTTTGCTCAAAGTATAAAACTGCATCTGGAGCAGTAGCTACAATTGGAGCCAGCGCTTGGTTAAACTCATGATAATCCACTGTGAATCTCTAAGATCCATTTGTCTTCTGCATGGAGCAAATAGGTGAGCTGAATGAAGATGTGATCAGAATCACCACCCCTGCAAACATTAAGTTCCTAATGGTGACACTAATCTCCACAGTTACTTCAGGAAAGCAGTGTTGCTTTCAGCTTACTATTACCCTAAGTAGAGAAAGTTCTAGCGGCTTCCACATGTCCATTTCCACCATCATAGATAACCCTCACTCGGAAGGATGGTGGGGGGCACCGCGGGGATTCTGCAAGTCGCTACGTATATTCTGGCTATGTTTCCCAGGACTGAGAGATTAAAGAATGGGTTTGCTAAAACACTACGCCCACCATGAGATGTACCTGAGTTAAGACTCCACAACACACCTGCTTTCTGTAAGCCCTGTCTTTGAGTGATAGACCTCAGTGATGTTACAGGGCTTCAAGAACGAGTGTCAGTGAGAGCAGCACCCAGCAGTCACCCAGGCGTCTGATTACACTCTTTATCCCAGAGTATGGTTACCCTGGTAAAAGGCTACAGGTCCCGCTGGGGACAACGGGAAGCAAGGTTAAGAGTACAGATACGCGGCTGGGTACAAAAGTCCATCCTCAGGGGGACTCAGTCTCCGCTTTCTTCCAGGGGTTCTGGGTCTGCAGACCGGCTATGCCTGAAGTTGAGAGGCTGTGACTCTCCATTATTATGACATAGATTAGACTTTTTCACTTGACCTAGAACTTTTATGCTTATACAGATTGCGTAAGAATTTATTAGGCTTCCTATATTCTACTTCTTGGAACACCATGGGCAGCTAGACAGTGCCGTAGGTATGAACAAGTCAGACTATTCTGATTGCTCTTTCGACCCTGCTGTGCATTACAGTGACCATGCCCACCTTGCCTTTGGCAGTTTGGTGCTGTCATTTGGCCTCTGGCATCTTGGGATACAATTATTCCCATTGCATTTAGATTTCCCAACAAAGTGACTATCATCCCCACTGAATGATCTTGCTTGTAGAAAGAGAAATTTGCAGAGTTTTTCAAGGTTGTTAGGGCTCTCCTTATAAACCCATTTCTCATAGTTGTGGTAAAAGACTTCTGGACCATCCCTGAGTGAGTGAGTAAACGACAAATCCACCTCAGTATGCCCATCCCCCGAAGCCTTTGCCTGTCCCCCTCTCCAGACTAAACCAAGGCAGCCCAGCATTTCTAACGTGTTCACTGTGGGCCACTTTTTGTTTCATGTTTCACCAAACAAACCGTAGAGTCCTTGCTGACTCCCTGAGGTGCCACATCACATACGGATGTCTGTTCAGTCAGAACATATAAATATATTCAGTCGGTCCAACTTTCTGTTCCGTCCACCATTATCCCAAAACCTTAATACCCAGTCCCACTCGTGTCCCCTGGATGTCTGTCTGTGCAGACTCGGGCACTTCTTTAGGAGTCTAGCATATCTCTTCACGAGTCACGCGCTGTACCTCACCTCTGTAGGCCCGCGGGGACTGGAATCTAGTGACAGGTAGAAACAACGGGCGGTGCCGGGCGGGTCCTGAAGAGGCCCGGCGTGGCCTGGCAGGGAACGCCAGGGCAGCCGCAGCTTTCTCAGCCAGGCAAGGTCCGCGCAGTGCGGGAGGGATGCAAGACGGGCAGCAGGGGCAGGGAGGGCGCTCACTCCCGGGACAGGGCTATCCCACTGGGGGTGGAGAGGCCGCTTTCTCTAGCAAAGATGACGTATCGAAATTTAGGGGCTCAATGGCCCCCACTTTGTCAGGCAGGGTCTTTCCAGACATCCCCATTCCAACTTGCAGGACCTTATTCCTCCCTCAAAATGTCTTCACTTTAATGACAGACACTCTGTATGGCTGGGAGTTCAAATTTAATTGTAATTCCAGCAGTTACAGAATGAGATTCTGGGTTTGATTTTCAACAATCTCAGCCCTGAACCTACAGGTACAAAAGGTCTCATCAGGGCTGCATAGAAGCTTTCAGGTCATCTGTGCTATGCTTGAGCTAGAAATTTGAATTTGAATCCCTGAGCTCATATGTTTCTTTCCCCACCTTGACTAGCAACATTAGGAAAAAACAGCCTGGTGATTAATAGTTTTCTTTTTTTTTTTTTTTTTCCTGATCATTGTATTATTTGTCATTGTTAGTTGCGAGCAATGAAAACTTATTCTGGATATTTTAAGTATAATATAAATTTATTAAGAGGCTACTGAATAATAAAAACTAATATTTATAGAAGATATGTGTGTTGCTTTGCAAGTATGGATACATTTAATCATCAGTGCATCTCTACAATATAGGAATTACTATCTCCACTTTACCGGTGAGAAATTGGGAGATGTAGAAATGAAGTAATGTAGAAAATATGATGCACACATACACAAACTACAGCTGGCTAAGGTAGGATTCGAATCCAGGTGATTTAGGTCCACGCCCTTGCTCTAGAACAGTTGTTTTCAAACTTACAGTTGTGTCAGAACCACTTGGAGGACAGGTGAAATTACATATGTCTGGGCCCTTCTCCACAGTTTCTGGTTCAGTAGGTATAAAGTAGGGCCAAGAGTTTGCATTTCTCTCAAGTTCCCAAGCGATGCCAATGCTAGAAGTCCGAGAAAACGTAAGAACCTCTCTTCATAATAACTATGCAGGGAGATCAAGAGAGCCAGACTCTGAGGTTCTAAAGCAACGGCAGTGGCCCAGATCAGAGGTGGAACCAGCAGGGAACTTCAGCCGCCACCACCACTCCTATTAACACAGCGCATGCTGGAATAAGTGTGTCCTGCAGACCAACCACCTGTCCCTTCTCACAGTGGAGCACTGATGCAATTCCCGGCATCACTCCAAGTATTCCGCAGCTTCAATTTCCCTGAAACAACTCTGTCTCAAGAGACTATATTCTGTGGCCCCCTATCTCTTTGCGTTTCACATTCCCGATTCAGAATCCAAGATGTGTACATAAATTTTGGTGAGGCTTATGTCACATCACTTGTCTTTGCTTGTAAGGGGTTGCTCAAAGCAATTTCAGATTCTACAGTGGATTGTGAACTGAAGAGTTGTTTTTGTGAACAGGATTTATTAGGTGTGGGGTGCAGAGACTAGATAGACAAAAGAATAATAGATGTCTACTATAATTATCTTACCACCTAAGGAGCAAATAGAATAAAATTTAAATCATTTTACAAATCTTTATCAGCCAACAATTGTGTGTCAGAATCATAAGGCACTGGGAATTCAAAATTTCATAATATATGACCTTGATTTATTTATCTCCACTAAAAGGAAAAATAAGGAATGTGATTATACAGGTTACTTAAGGTTGCGCCTGCAGCAGGGTTCTAAGCAGAGACCAGCCTTCCAGTTCTAATCCTCCATGAATTCTAGTCCCTGAAAGCAGCCTTCACTCTGTCTTCTCTGTTCTGGCTACTATTACAAAAACCAGGACCTGGGTGGCTCACAAACAATGGCAATTTATTGCTCACGGTTTTGGAGCCTGTGATTTCCAAAATCAAGGTGCCCGCAGATTCTGTGTTTGGGGAGGGACCACTTCACAGATGGTGCCTTCCCACCAGTCCTCAAAAGGGGGAAGGGTTTCTCCGGGGCCTTTTTTCTGGGCGTCGATTCCATTCATAAGGGCTCTACCTTCCCTACCTAATCACCTCCAAAAGGCCCACCCCTAATACCATCAACTTGGGTGTTCAGATTTCAACACACAAAATTTGAGGGGACACAAATATACAGATCACAGTGCATAAATCACTGTGTATCTATCTGTCTTTCTTAGTGAAAACATATTTTTTCTCTGTTTCAATTATTTCTAGAAATCTGAATCTACTGTCAAGTATTTCAGAAGGAATGATTCCACATAATCCAGTGTATTATTCCTGATTATTTGATTAAATGTAACAGACTTCAACTCTGGTAAACTTAAGAGAAAAGTGTATTGGAAGGAATTGGTTGGTTGATAATATGTAATCCAGGCCTAGGAGGTACAGGAACCTGGAGAGACCGAAAGTCCAATGGTACCATCGTCAGAGTAAAATTTCCAACTATTTTTCATAGGATGTTTCATTTTGCTTAAGACGTAACTGGGAAGGGAAAAGACTTCCAGTAGCCTGGCTTGCTCCTAGCCAAGAGAGAGCCAGCCCTAAGTTAGTAACCTATCTCTGCCTGTGTAAAAGTGCAAGGGGTAGTTTCTCAAAGGAAGATCTGACTGTGTTAACAGGAGAAGGGGAGTTTCATGCTAGAGAGACAAAACAACAAACGTATACTGCTTCCCTAACTTTTATCACTAACCAAAGGCATGACTGATATGTTTAAAAAATTGCCGTGTAATAGTTATCTTCTTAGCAACTTTTCTCTTGTGTTTACTTTCTCTGGAAAGGCATGGTTGGCCGGGAATGGCTCTAGTAAGTTTCTTATGAAAAACAAAATTTCAAGAATTAAAATACCTATAAAGATATTTGCTACAATCTTAAATGTCTTCAGAAAGAAAAATACATAGTATCAAATTCTAATTTATGTAGTTCACAAAGTATGTATCAGTATTTTATAATTAGTTTAGCCTTTGTATTTAACCTCTTATTTAATTTGCCTCCTTTTGCACTAATGGATAGAATTGGTATTACTTTGTTTTGAATTAACATTTTATGACAATAATTGAATATATTCATTCTTATTAGACAATATAATGGTATACATAAAAATTACTAGACAAAATATTTAACCAAATCACAAAAATGTGTAATAAAATTATATCCCATTATAACCCTATTTTCAAATCTATATTGGAAAGTACTTATCATTGTTCACGCAGTTATTATTTTCAGACTCTAAAGGACATTTTTTCTACAGGGTAAATCATTATTTCTTAATATTCTTATCTTATATATCCCTGAGTCCAAAAGAGCAGAAAAAAAAATGATTAGAACTTTAATTGGTTCAAAGCAATCATTCCAAATGAGATGAGATAATGCCACTCCCAGTAACATTTTACCTTTTAGTGTTATCATCAGTTTTGTCAGGGAAACAGGGGAATCAATGCAAATGCAAGTGTTAGGCTATGTACTAACAAAAGTGATACATTTACTGGTATTTACTGGTATATTTACTGGTATCTATTTTTAAGGTTATGTGACATTTATTTTGCAGGTGATTTTTAATACACTTTCAATTCATGGTGATATATACACTACAATTAAAGCTCAAGTAAGAATAAATTAATAAGTTAAAGAATATACATGTTGTAAAAGAATATGAGAAAAACCAAATACTTGGCCATCTATTCATATAATATTTGAAAGATATTTTATTATATATGGATATTTCTTTTCATATATAGATTATTATTGTATTTTTCACTAATCATAAAAGTTTTCTTATGGCTAAGAAGGCAGCAAAATGAGAATACACCAATTAAGTCAAAACTGAGAAATAAAGATTTCTTTAAAGTAAATATTTAAGTAAATTACAATAAAATTGGTCAGTATAACCTTAGCCTTCTCAAATTTGAATTTTGAAAGAAAATTAGAAGACCTTCAATTGTAGGCATTGATGGAACAGTAAGAGCTGCCTGTCAACAGTGCCCCCCAAAAAGCAGTTGAAATAATGTCAAATTAGAAAAAGAAAGCCTGTGTTGATAAGTGTTTGTGTCCTTAGCTGAGGGATTGTGTGTGTGAGGAAAGAATTCACAGGAGTCTAAGGCGGTGCTGGTCCTCAGGACAGCAGCGTCTTTGCGGAAGAGCCCCTGTGTGGGGTGTGTGTGTGTGTGTGTGTGTGTGTGTGTGTGTGTGTGGTGTGTGTTTGTGTGGTGTGTGTGTGTGTGGTGTGTGTGGGGTGTATGTGTGTGCAATGTGTGTGTGTGCGCCTGTGTGGTGTGTGTGCGTGTGAGGTGTGTGTGCATGCGGTGTGTGTGGTGTGTGTGTGCACGTGCCGTGTGTGTGCACACATGCCATGTGCATGTGGTGTGTGTGTGGTGTGTGTGTGTGTGTGTCCATGGTTGTGGTGTGTGTGTGCAGTGTGTGTGTGTAGTGTGTGGGTTGTGTGTGTGCGGTGTGTGTGGTGTGTGTGCATTTGGGGTGTGTGTGTGTGGTGTGTGCGGCAGTGTGTTTGTATAGTATGTATGTGTGCGGTGTGTGTGTGGTGTGTGTGTGCGTGTGGTATGTGTGTGTGATATGTGTGTGTATGTGGTATGTATGTGTGTGTGGGGTGTGTGTGTGGGGTGTGTGCAGTGTGTGTGTGTGTTGTGTGTGTATGTGTGTGTGGTGTGTGTGTGTAGTGTGTGTGTGTGGTGTGCGTGATGTGTGTGCATTGTGTATGGTGCGTGTGCATGTGGTGTGTGTGTGTGCGTGACAGGGTCAATGCAGGCTACTGCCTGGACTGAAACAGAAGCCCATCCTGCAGCCGAGAGTCGAAGGAAAAATGTCCACTTCCCAGGTGGACCAGGGCAGGTCACTTGTCCCTTAGCTGTGAGAGGTTTTCCAGGGCAAGCTTGGCTGAAATACCAATCAGGAACTGGGGTTGAAGCCCGGTCTCAACAACATAAGGGCTAGAGCTGAGTTTGTGAAAGGAGCTTCAGGAACCGACCTTGCATATTTCTGGCTTAGAGCATAAGGCAATTGCCAAATTTTACCTTCTGGACAGTGTCTTCTAGTGCCATTTTTTCCCTCAGTGATCCAGACTTGAATCTGGATTGGATCTGGATGGGTTTGCCATGAACCCATATAAATGAAGCTTCCCACAGTTAGGCTAGTGTCACAGAGGACTGATAAAAGGCAAGAGGTACATTGATATACTCTGTTAAAGCTATGTATTATATTTGGAGATTTATAGGAAAAAGTGAAGGCAATGGTTGTGTTTGCCTTCTCACCAAATCCATTACCGTCCCACCATTATTCTCCTCCCAGTGCGTTTGATTAACAGTAACACCATGCCCTAATTCATAAAGCTAGAGACCTGGATGTCTAGTAGACTGCCATTTCTCCTAATTCTTCCAATCTGCCTGGCTTCTAAATCTTTTTAATTCTACTTACTTCAGACTTCAAAAATTTGTTTGCTCCTTTTTCTCCATTCCTGTTGTCAAAAACTCAACCTAGGCTGTCCTCGGAGGGTCACTGTTTGCACTCGGGAACACGGAGTCTCACTTGTATCCGATTTCCGTGATATATACGTGAGACTTTACACTTTAGAGTTGAGCCTGGAATTGGACCTTCAGACATGTTGGGATAGGAGGACTGTATCTGGTATTATGTGATAAGGACATACATTTTGGGTAATCAGGAATGGAATGCTCTGGATTGAATTGTGGCCCCCCCCAAAATTTATATTTATGGCAGTCCTAGTTCACAATGTGACTGTATTTGCAGATAGGGCCTATGTGAGGGTAATTAAGGGTAAGTGGGGTCATAAGAGTTAACTCTAATCTGACAGGACTAGTGTCCTTATAGGAAGAACACTAGAGAGCTCTCTCTTTCCCTCTTGTTCTGAGCAGGCATGGAGGAGAATCTGCATAAGCACACAGCTGGATGGTGGCCGCCTATAAGCCAAAAAAAAAAGCCTCAGATTGAACCGCTTGATCTGGGACTTCTAGCATCCAGAACTGTGAAAAAATAAATTTCTGTTGTTTAAGCTGCCCAGTCTCTAGTCTTCTGTTATGGTAGTCTGTGCTGATTAACACAGATTTTGAAAGACATCCATTCCCTAGTCCCTGTCTTTATCTATCACCGAATCCCTGTAGTAACACTCTTCTTTGCCATACCAAATTGCTTACAGATCTCCAAATCAGTCTTTGTTTCTCTGTAAGATTGTGTTTTTAAGCTACTCTTTTTCTTCTGGAATTAGTGTTTTCATTTTACCCTCTTATTAAATAATTGCTAATCCTTTAAGAATAAGTTAAAGTTCTTTTTTCTCAGTCTAAAGCCAATTGATCACTTTCTCCTTATATTTTTAAAATAAATACACTGATCACTTAATAGATGGGATTGTTTATTTATGGGCCTCTTTTCTTTTCATTAGAGTGTGAGCTTTTTGGTACAGTGTGCTTTGGAATTGAACAGACCTATGTTCAAATCCTAACTCTGCATAATAGATTATCTCTCTATGTTAAAGTCCCCAAGTAAATTACCTATGATAGTAACTACTTATTATGTTAATATAAAGTTTAATTGAGTTCACATGATTTAAATGCATGTCAACATATTAAGTATTATGTGATCACAATGTTATTTTTTATTTATTAGCAAAAGACAGGGTTTCACATATATTCAACTAAACTTACTTCTTGTAAGAATGAACAAATGAGCAAATAAATTAATGTAGGGTTGGAAACAGTGATAAAAGCAGCTAAAAGAAAAAGTAAAGCCAATATACACAAGAAGCTAGGCGTCACCCTCAAGGGTAACAGGAAACACATCTCAGAGGTGATGATGGTTGTCAGTCGAGCTCTGAGGTAACTTTCCAATCTGTGCCTTGAGACATTTGGCCCATTTTATCCACGAGTCAAATATGAGTCTTAGCTTTTGCAATACATGTAACTTGTTTTGTTTATTACACTGCATCCCCTTTCTCTCCTGTATCACACTTTCTTGTGCTCATTTTCTTTCATCAGTTTAAAATATAGTCAAGGTTCCAGGGTGTGCATGAAACAGATTACATTTTGTAATTACAAACAGGTGAACAACATTTGAAGAAAATGCAATCAGGGCTAATTTTGGCTGACAGAACAGATATATCAGAAGAGGGAGTTTTTGTTTCTTTTAAAATATGGTAAAAGACTTTGAACCATGGAGTTCTTTATTTACCTGAGAAGAAACTCACTTAAACTTTTAATGATAGCAAATTAGTTTACAAATTTATGCATAATGAAATATTTTAAAGTTCTTTCTCTCGTGCTTTGAAAAAATCTTTAATAATTTTTCCTTCATCCTGGGAGCATTAGCTAACATCTAGCTCATGTTCCCTTCTCTTCTCCTTGGGAACATAGGGCTTACCACACTGCATTGCAGTTGACTGGCCCGTGTGTTGGTTTTGGCTAGGCTAAACTACATTTTTTCAGTATTCCTTTCCATGGTTAGCATGAGCCACGCAAAAGATTTCTGAGCCAACTCTCAAGAGTGTAAGTAGGGTAGAAGGTGTGCTACCACGCACATATGCTCTGCTGTCGTTGGCCTGCTGGCTGACCTTGCTGACATGAGCCATGGCTGGGCTCTGCAACAGCTTCGTCTTTCCCTGGCTCTTCCTGCAGCTTCTTCCAACTCCTGGGACAATTGTGTACAGGCCTCAGTTCCTGTAGAACACCCAGACTGCCAAAGTCAACAGAAACAAGAATTTACACAAATTTCAGTTCATGTCCAGTTCATGCTTTTAAGGCCCAGCTAGTTCTTTCTCTTCCTCAATTTTATATGATTACATCCATCCTCTTCTGCAACGGTCTGCCCTGTGGCCTTCACACTTCATCATCAGACCTGAAGACAGCAGCCTTCGGGAGGCTGCTTCACCAGAACCCACAATCGCGTAAGATGAAATCCCTATAACAAACTCCTTCATAGATGTATATGGATCTTTCTATATATCTACATATGTGTATTAATATGTAATATATACACACACAGACATACATGGATGCACATGTGTTTAATGTATATTCATCAGAGAAGCATAACCACTACACACACATACATATTCATATAAATATATACATAACCACTGTAGACATATGCCTATATCTATATCCAAAATAGTTCTGCTTCTCTGATTAAATATTATCCCTTAGCATTCACTCATTACATTATAAGGTTCTGAGGACTGGAACTCTAAGAGATCGTTGAAACCATTGTATTATATTACCAAGGACTAGCACATTGCCTGACACTTAGTAGGTGATAAACAAAATATAACATATTAAAATATTTTAAATTTCAAAATATATTTTAAAATGAAAGACTGAACAAAAGGATTGGAAAATTCCCTTGGTAAAATTCTTACAAAATAATGTAAAGTTATATGAGCAGGATATAACAATAAAACATAAAATTGAAGTAGCTTTGGGACAATTGATTGTTTATGTAATCTTGGACATGTGGCATTTGATTTTAGGGGACAAGCCAGTGCCAATGTGTAGCTGTTTAAATCGTTAGAACTCATGTGGTCATAGAAGCTGTGGACATGAGCAAAAAGTTATATGGTGAGGTTAAGTGAGGATTAGGGATTGAAATATGAGGATAGCCAATATATAGGTGCAGACAAAAAATGATTCCCAAAGTAGACGTAAAATGAAAAAGAGGTTGTTGGAAAAATAAATGAGAGATACTGGTGCAATGAAAGTCAGGGGAGGAGAGAGAATGTGGGAGTGGCTAACAGCTTTACATATGGCAAGAAAAGCAAATGAAGTAAGCAAGGAGGAAGTTCCATTTGGCACAACTGCAAATGTTAGAAGGTATTTCAGTGGGATGGTTGAAGGTGAAATCCAGATTATATTGGTTCATTGTGTGAATTAGTAGGTAGTCACTGACGACATTATGTAGACCAGTTCTTTAAGAAATATGTTCAAAAGGAAGGAGACAGATAACATGACACACTGCAGTTGCAGACCAAGGAAATTTATTTTTGTATTTTTAAGATTGGAAACACTTAAGAATATCTATGCATGTGCTAAGTAGAGGCAAAGAAATAAGAACTTGTTGTTAAAGACAACGAAGAGCAGACATATGCAATAAAGAAAGGTCTCAGGAGAGACAAGGAATTAATTTTTAAATATTGGGGTTTTAGGAAGCTAAATAATGGAATCTCTCTCTTACTTTGCCATCACCATCCTGACTGGATATTTAAACTTAGCATTGTGTGTGGCAGAAAAAAACCTTTTGATGTGATCCGACAAGAAATACCAAACATTGGTATTTACTATTAAATATCCTTTTATTAAAATGGATAAACTTAAATCTAATCCTGAGTAAACCATCAAAGAAAGGTAGATGGTGGAATATTCTACAAGTCAACTGGATTGCACTCTTCATAACACTTGATGCCGTGAAAAACAACATAACTGTCTCACTAAATAAACAATTAACTAACTAAATAAATGTGAAGGGATTGTTCTTCATCAAAAGAAACAGCAAATATATCTCGGGCCGGCCTTGACAATAGTGGAATCCAACGGAAATCTGTCCCTCTGACGCTTCCCAGCAGCTCTCAGGAGCCCCGCAGGGCGCTGCCTGCGGCCCCACGTGCTGCCCAACCAGCTGCAGCTCCAGGCGCCGCGCTCGCCCGGGCGTCGCCCTTCCAGCCGGAGAACGCCGACTCCCTGCCTGCCAGACTAGCTCCTGCTTACGAGCGCTGAAGGCAGACAGACTGGTAGGCTTGGCTTTCGGCCTAGGGATTTAATGACAAAACCTTATTCGCTTTTAACAGTGATAAAGCAGGGGATTGTCAAAAATGGCGGACTAGGGATGACCTCCTCGCTCTCTGTTCTTGGAGTGGGAGGTGAGGAAGGCGGCCTGAATCACTCGAGCGGGTAGTTCTCCCACAGGATCAGCTTCGCGGAACTGCAGGGAAGCTTCGAGGGGCAGCAGCGCCGGGAAAAGGAAGAAAGTGACTCAGCGGATTTGCTGTGACGTTCCGAGAAGCCGAGTGGTCCCGCGGGGATTGGAGTGTAAGCTGGCCGTGCTCAGCGGCAGCCACACGGCTGTGTGATCCTTCCCACAGGGGGACGACTGCTCCTTCACCGACCTCCCGCCCACACAAGCAGGGAAGGGCCTGAAGACAGCGTGAGGAGGTAACACGGCCGGGCAGGCAGGTGGGAGAGGAGGCAGGAGCGGAAAGTAATTTGAAATCTCCAGGGCACGGTGCAAGGTCGCCTTTGCTGGGAGATCTATAAACGCCAGCGGCTTACGCCTCGCTTGTGAAGGGACAGAACAGTGAGACAGACTGCTCATTTGACTGAGTTGCCCGGTGGACTCGGGCAGCGACCCAAGCCCTGTAAGGGAGGGAGCGGAAGAGGGGAGTGAGAGCCATCCTCCGGGACCCTCCCGGGGTCTCCAGTGGCCCAAGCCCCGCCATCACCGAGGTCGCACAGATAGTTTTCGCCCCTCGGCGGAACTTGTCCGCGGTTCCCAGCCCCTTGAGCTTTGCCGGTGAAGGGACAGAAGCGGAGTGAGAGCCATCCTCCGTGGACCCTCCCCAGGGGTCTCCAGCGGCCCAAGCCGCGCCGCTGCTGGGGGACGCCCCGATAGTTTTCGCCCCTCGGTGGAACTTGTCCGGGGTTCCCAGCCACTTGAACTCTCCCAGTGAAGGGACAGAAGGTGGGGTGAGAGCCAAACTCTGCGGACCCTCCCCAGGGTTCTCCAGCAGTCCACGCCCCACCGCCGCAGGGACACACAGATAGTTTACGCCCCTCCACGGAACTTGTCTGTGGTTCCCAGATGCTTGAGCTTTGCCGGTGAAAGGACAGAAGGCGGGGTGAGAGCCATCCTCTGCAGACCCACCACAGGGGTCTCCAGCACCCCACGTCCCACTGCCGCGAGGACACAGAAATAGTTTTCACCCCTCTGCGGAACTTGTTCATGGTTCCCAGCCACTTGAGCTCTCCCGGTGAAGGGACAGAAGGTGGGGTGAGAGCCATCCTCTGCAGACCCTCCCCAGGGGTCTCCAGCATCCCATGCGCCGATAATGCGGGGATGCGCCGATAGTGTTCACCCTTCAGCAGATCTTGTCCTCGGTTCCCAGCCGCTTGAACACTCCTGGTGAAGTGACAGAAAGCGGGGTGAGAGCCATCCTCCATGGACCCTCCCAAAGGGTTTCCAGCAGCCCAAGACCCACCAACAGGGCGCGGAAAGTTTTCACCCCTCAGCAGAACTTGTCTGCGGCCCCCAGCTACTTGAGCTCTGCCCGGGAAGGGGCGTAAGAGGGGGCTAGCGCCATCCTCCATGGATCCTCTCCAGGGGTCTGCAATGACTAAACCTCCACTGGTGACAAACGGAAAAGGGACAGTCTTCACCCTTCAGTAGAGATTCTCAGTGGTCCCTGGCAGCTCAAGCACAGCTGATTTTAGCTCATAATCCATTCCCTGCATCTCCAATCCTCAATAAAGCATCCAGATGAGAAAGAACCAGCGAAAGTTTACAGGAAACATGAAGGACCAGAGAGAAAAGTCACCCCAAAGCAAAATACTCATTCTCTATCATCTGACACCAACTTACATGATATGAATAAACTGACAGAGGAAGATTTCTGAATATGGATTGGTACAAAACTGAATGGAATTGAAGAGAAAATAGAATCACAACATAGAGAAACCACAAAAACAATACAAGAAATGAATGAAAGATTCTCCAAAGAAATTGAGACTATTAAGAAAAACCAAACAGAAATTCTGGCAAAGAAGGAAATAATCAAGGATCTCCATAATTCAGTGGAAAGCTTAAAGAACAGGATGGACCATGGAGAAGTAAGAATCTCAGAACTTGAAGATTATGCCTATGCTCTAAACAAATCAGAGGAAGAAAGGGAACACAGAAACAAGAAACAAGACCGAAGTTTACAGGAAATGTGGGATTATGTTAAAAAAACAAATATCAGATTGATTCAGATTCCGGAAGGGGAAGAGGAACATTCTCAAGGGCTGGAAAACTTATTTCACGGAATACTGGAGGAAAATATGCCAGGCCTGGCCAGAAATCTTGATATCCAATACAGGAAGCACACAGAACTCCTGGGAGACTCAATGTGAAAAGGCAATCACCTCGCCACGTGGTTTTTAGGCTGACCAAAGTAAATATGAAAGAAACAATTCTCCGTGCAGCGAGACGAAAGCAGCAAATAACCTATAAAACTAAGCCTATCAGACTAACAGCTGACTTCTCATCTGAAACTTTACAAGCCAGGAGGGATTGAGTGCCTATCCTTAACCTTCTAAAACAGAACAAAGCCCAACCTAGAATTCTTTATCTGGCAAAATTAAGTTTCATCTATAAGGCAGAAATAAAGTCCTTCTCAGACAATCACTGAAGGAATTTGCAAAGACCAGACCATCCCTACAGGAAGTTCTTAGACCCACATTTCTAACCGAACAGGGCAGTAGACACTCCTCAAAGTGAAATCATCAAAGAATTAAAGTTTAGATTTCAAACTAAAGGATGGCCCAAGGAGTAAGACAAAGCAACAAGATTCCACCCAACAATATGAATGGTAATCTTCCTCCAATTTCAATCCTCTCAATAAATGTAAACAGCTTAAACTGTCCTCTGAAGAGAAATAGAATGGCAGAGTGGACAAAAATTCACAAGCCTAGCATCTGCTGTCTATAGGAAACACATCTAAACCACAAAGATGCCCGCCAGCTGAAGGTCAAGGGTTGGAAAACTATCATCCAGTCAAACAGAAGTCAAAAGAAAGCTGGAGTAGCTATACTATTTGCAGATAACATAAGCTTTAAAATAGCAAAAGTAAAAAAGGATAAAGATGGCCATTATATAATGGTGAAAGGGAAGATCCAACAAGAAGATTTAATAATTCTTAATATCTACGTACCCAATACAGGAGCACCCAATTACTTAAAGCAAATCTTGTCTAATATAAACACCTTGTTACATAACACTACCATAGTAGCAGGGGACTTCAACACCCCATTGAATGATCTGGATCGATCCCCCAAACAGAAAATAAGCAAATAAATAATGGACCTGAATAAAACCCTTGATCAAAAAGATCTGACAGATCTCTATAGAGCATTCCATCCAAACAAACTTGAATTTACATTCTTTTCAGCAGCCCATGGATCCTACTCCAAAATTGATCACATCCTAGGCCTCAAATCAGATCTCAAAAAATTCAAGAAAATAGAAATTATACCTTGTATCTTCTCTGACCATAATGGTATAAAATTACAGTTCAATTCCTACAGAAACATTCAACCCCTCACAAAATCATGGAAACTAAACAATCTATTATTGAAAAATTATTGGGTAAAGGAAGAAATTCAGAGGGAAATTGAGAATTTCTTTGAACAAAATGATAACAGTGATACCTCTTACCTCTGGGTGCGTAGATATTAAGAATTGTTAAACCTGTGGGATAGAGCAAAAGCTTACCTGAGAGGAAAACTAATAGCAATTAACGCTCACATCCAAAAAACAGAAAGCTTAGATACTGACAACCTAATGAATAAGCTCAAGGAATTGGAAAAAGAAGAGCAAACAATTTCCAATCCTAACAGAAGAAAAGCAATAACAAAGATCAAAGCAGAACTGAATGAAATGGAGAACAAGAGAACTATACTAAAAATCAGCAAAACCAGAAGCTGGTTTTTTGAAAAGATAAACAAAATAAATGGCCCTCTTGCTAGATTGACAAGGACCCAAAGGGAAAGGACTATAATAAACTCAATAAGAAATGAAAAAGGAGAGATCACAACCAATACCAAAGAAATACAAAACATTATATTTGACTATTATAAAAAAATATATGCCCAAAAACTATAGAACGAAGATGAAACGGACAAATTCTTGAATTCATACAACCTCCCTAAGATCATGAAGGAGGCAACAGAATTCCTAAACAGGCCAATCTCAAGCTCAGAAATTGAAGCAGTAATTAAAAACCTGCCCAAACAGAAAAGTCCTGGGCCAGATGGCTACACTTCAGAGTTCTACCAAACATACAAAGATGAACTCATACCTATACTACAGAAATTATTCCACACCATTGAGAAGGATGGTATCCTTCCTAACTCATTCTACAAAGCCAATATCACCTTGATACCAAAGCCAGGAAAGGACACAACAAAAAAAGAAAATTACAGACCAATATCCCTCATGAATACAGATGCAAATATCCTAAATAAAATTTTAGCACATAGAATTCAACAGCACATCAAAAAAATAATTCACTATGACCAGGTGGGCTTTATTCCAGAGATGCAAGTATGGTTCAACATACGCAAGTCTATAAATGCAATTCACTTCATAAATAAAATCAAGAAAAAAGACCATATGATTCTGTCAATAGATGCAGAAAAAGCATTTGACAAGGTCCAACACACCTTTATGATAAAAACTCTTAACAAAATATGCATAGAAGTGTCATACCTTAAACTTATTAAATCCATCTATGACAAACCCACTACGATTATCATTCTAAATGGAGAAAAATTGAAATCTTTTGCCCTTCGATCCAGAACTAGACAAGGGTGCCCACTATCTCCTCTCTTATTCAACATAGTACTTGAATTCCTAGCAATAGCAATCAGGCAGAGAGGGGTATTAAGGGCATTCAAGTGGGGGCAGATGAAATCAAATTCTTACTCTTTGCCGATGATATGATATTATACCTAGAAAACCCCATGGACTCTTCCAAGAGACTCCTAGACTTGATAACCGAATTTGGTAAAGTTTCAGGTTATAAAATCAATATACACAAGTCAGAAGCATTCATATATGCCAAGAACCATCAAGCAGAAACTCAAATACAAAATGCAATACCCTTTACTATAGCCCCAAAGAAAATTAAATATCTAGGAGTATACCTAACGAAAGATACAAAAGATTTATACAAGGAGAACTATGAAACACTAAAAAAAAAGAAATTGCAGAAGATTTAAACAGATGGAAAATTCTACCTTGTTCATGGATTGGTAGAATCAATATAGTTAAAATGTCAATATTACCTAAAGTGATCTACAGAATCAATGCAATTCCCATCAGCATTCTTTAAAGATCTAGAAAAAATAATTCTTCACTTCGTGTAGAACCAGAAAAAAACCTTGTATAGCCAAAGCAATCTTAAGTAAAAAGAACAAACTGGGAGGCATCAGTCTTCCTGACCTCAAGCTGTACTATAAAGCAATAATAGTTAAATCAGCCTGGAACTGGCACAAGAACAGAAGCATGGATATCTGGAATAGATTTGAGATACCAGAGATGAAACCATCAGTATACAGTAATCTAATCTTTGATAAAGCTGACAAAAATATACACTGGGGAAAAGAATCTCTCTTCAATAAATGATGCTGGGAAAACTGGCTAACTACATGCAGAAAAGCAAATCAGGATCCCTACCTCTCACCTCTCACAAAAATTCAATTGAGATAGATAACAGACTTAAACTTAAGGCATGAACCCTTAAGAATCGTAGAAGAAGATGTTGGGAAAACCCTATCAGACATTGGCCTAGGCAATGAATTTTTGAGGAAGACCCCCAAGGCAATCACTGCAGCATCAAAAATAAACAAATAGGATCTGATCAAATTAAAAAGTTTCTGCACAGCCAAGGAAACCATCAGTAGAGCAAATAGACAGCCCACAGAGTGGGAGAAAATATTTGCTCTCTACACCTCTGATAAAGGTCTAATAACAAGAATCTATCTAGAACTTAAAAGAATTAACAAGAAAAAATCAAACAATCCCATCAAGAAATGGGCGACAGAAATGAACAGAAACTTCTCCAAAGAAGACAGAATAATGGCATGGAAACATATAAAGAAATGCTCAACTTCTCTAATTATTAGAGAAATGCAAATCAAAACCACAATGAGATACCACCTAACCCCAGTAAGAATGGCCTATATCAAGAAATCCCAAAACAACAAATGCCGGCGAGGATGCGGAAAGACAGTAACACTCCTACACTGCTGGTGGGACTGCAAATTAGTGCAACCTTTGCGGAAAAGAATTTGGAGATACCTCAAACAGCTAGAAATAGAAATACCATTTGACCCTCAATAGCATTGTTGGGCATCTACCCAAAAGAGCATAAGACATTCTATTATAAAGACATCTGCACCCGAATGTTTATAGCAGCACAATTCACTATTGCACGGTCATGGAAACAACCCAAGTGCCCATCAATTCATGAGTGGATAAATAAAATGTGGTATATCCTCACAATGGAATATTACTCAATCCTAAGAAATGACTGTGAGCTAGCACCATTTATGCTATCCTGGATTAAGCTTAAGCCCATTATCCAAAGTGAGGCGACACAAGACATGGAAAATGGGCTCCACATCTACTCGCCATCAAATTGGTACTGACTGATTAAAACTATGGTTTTCAAATGGTGGCAATGCTCACCAGGGATTGGGGGGGCCCAATCTTAGGGAGGTGGCGAGTATTTTGGTGGGGAAGGGCATAACTCTAACCCTTCTTAGAGAGAGGCAAAGATATACAATGTAACCAAAATGTCAAAAACAAAACAAAACAAAACTTTTTATCGGGTGGTCGGCAGGCGGGAGGGGGAGGACGAAAGGGGTGTGTGCTTCCATAACGTGTGTGGTGCACACGACCAGGGGATTGGACACATGGGCGGAGGGAGGGGGGCAGGGGCAATATTTGTAACCCTAACAATATTTGTACCTCCATAATATGATGAAATATTTTTTTTTTTAAAAGAAGAAAACAAAAGAGTGATAAAGCAGCATTTCATTCGCCACATTGACTTGGGACGACGCAGGTGACTTTCCTCTGGGTCTGTCAGGTGATAGTCTCCGGGCTGGCCTCACTGGCCGCTGGCTACTCTGGGCATAGGCAGGTCCTCAACACACGGCTCGTCAGCAAACGCGGGCAGAACATGTCTCCCCGGCTCCCCCTCCCGACGGGATTTGCACCTCCACGCCCTGCCACGCCCGCAGCCATTAAATGCGCAAGTCAGGCACCCGGCCCGGAGGGGAAAGAAACCAAAGGCTGCATGCAACCACGTGAGCACCGTCATCCACCGGGAAGACCCTTGCTTTTATCTGAGCAACGGAACACAGCGCTGGCTGCAACACCACTCGCGCCCCAGCCCCGCGCCCCGTCACCCGGCCTGCGCCCCGTCACCCAACCCGTCACTAGGCTCCTCGCCCCATCACTTGACCTCGGCCCCAAGCCCTGTCACTTGGCCTGCGCCCCCGTCACCCGTCCCCGTCACTCGGGCACATGTCCTATCACCCAGCCCCGTCACTCGGCCTCGTAATTAGGCCCTGTCACTAGGCCCCACGCACATCACTCGGGCCAGTGCCCCATCACCTGACCTGTCACTAGCCTCCATGCCCTGTCACTCGATCTGCGTCCCGTAACCCGGCCCCATCACTTGGCCCCATCACCAGACCCGTCACTAGTCTCCATGCCCTGTCTCTTGGCCCCGGCCCTGTCGCCCTGCCCCACGCCCCGTCACTCAATCTGCGCCCCATAACCCGGCCCTATCACCCGGCCCCGTAACCTGGTCCTGTCACTCGGCCTCGTCACTCAGCCCCGTGCCCCGTCACCAGACCCGTCACTAGTCTCCATGCCCTGTCTCTTGGCCCCAGCCCCACGCCCCGTCACTGGGTGCTGTGCCTCGTCACTTGACCCGCTCCCCGTCACCCATCCCCGTCACTCGTGCCCATGCCTCGTCACCCAGCCCCGCCACTCGGCCCCACGCACATCACTCGGCCCCGTGCCCCATCACCCGACCCATCACTCGGCCCCGTGCCCTGTCACCTGACCCATCACTAGGCCCCATCACTTGGCCCTGTGCCCTGTCACTTTGCCCTGACACTAGGCCCCATGCGCTGTCACTAGGCCCCGTCACCCGGCCCCGTAACTAGGCCCTGTCACCAGGCCCTGTACCCCGTCACTCAGCCCTGTGGCCTCTCACCCAACCTGTCACTGGGCTCCACACCCCGTGACTCGACCCCGTCCCCACACCCCACCACTGAGCCCTGGGCCCTTGCTCCGTTACTTGGTCCTGTCACATGCCCTGCGCCCTGTCACTCTTCCTGACACCCTGTCACTCGGCCTGCATACTATCACCTGGCCTCGAGCCCCGTCACCCAGCCCCGTCACTTGGCCCCATCACTCAGCTCCATCACTAGGCCCCGTCACTGGGCCCTCACACTACCACCTGGNTACCCCCTGGCCCCGAGCCCCGTCACTGGGCCCCGTCACTGGGCCCTCACGCTACCACCTGGCCCCGAGCCCCGTCACTGGGCCCCGTCACTGGGCCCTCACGCTACCACCTGGCCCCGAGCCCCGTCACCTGGGCCCATCACCCAGCCCCGTCACTAGGCCCCACACCCCATTTCTCAGCCCCGTGCCCCGTCACCCTATCCATTACTAGGTTCTGCGCCCCATGACTCGGCCCCATCCCTGCACTCTGTCACCCAACCCTATCACTCAGCCCCATGCCCCATCACCCGGTCCCGTCACTAGGCTCTGCACCCCGTCACTCGGCCCCGTGCCCTGTCACTGGGCCCCGTCACTGGGCCTGCACACTACCACCTGGCCCTGAGCCCCGTCACTAGGCCCTGTCACTGGGCCCCATCACTTGGCCCCGTGCCCTGTCACTGGGCCCTGTCACTGGGCCTGCACACTACCACCTGGCCCTGAGCCCCGTCACTAGGCCCTGTCACTGGGCCCCATCACTTGGCCCCGTGCCCTGTCACTAGACCCCATCACTGGGCCCCATCACTCAGCCCCGTGCCCTGTCACTGGGCCCCCTCACTGGGCCCCATCACTCAGCCCCGTGCCCTGTCACTGGGCCCCGTCACTGGGTCTGCACACTACCACCTGGCCCCAAGCCCCGTCACTAGGCCCCGTCACCCAGCTCCATCACTAGGCCCCGC
>VSMD01081787.1:0-51164 GCA_008750895.1 Mirza zaza
GCCGAGGCGGGTGGATTGCTCGAGGTCAGGAGTTCAAGACCAGCCTGAGCAAGAGCGAGACCCCGTCTCTACTATAAATAGAAAGAAATTAATTGGCAAACTAATATACATAGAAAAAATCAGCCGAGCATGGTGGCGCATGCCTGTAGTCCCAGCTACTCGGGAGGCTGAGGCAGGAGGATTGCTTGAGCCCAGGAGTTTGAGGTTGCTGTGAGCTAGGCTGACGCCACGGCACTCACTCTAGCCTGGGCAACAAAGTGAGACTCTGTCTCAAAAAAAAAAAAAAAAAAAAACTACAGTATAGTGACGGTTGCACAATTTCAATGGATGAATTTTATGGTATGTAAATTATACCTCAATAAAGCTGCTTCAAAACCCAAATTTGAATTCTGCTTTATAAGTGGCAAAGTAGTGTGACTTCATACATATAATTATCTGTGCAACTCTAGAGGAAACCTACTAAATCCTGCACCCCCATTTTACATTACCTTAAATATGTTACTCATATTTTGGAAAAAATGTCAACAAATACTAGAGGATTAGAAATAGTTATTTAGAAAAAAGGCAGTATTTCCTTCAGCTCCTCATGCAAAAAAAAAATAATAAGGCAGTATGGTCTTTAATAATAATATAATAATAATAAATAATAAACAAAGAAGATGATGATGAAGTGGGATTTAGAGTACATTAATTCAAGTGCTCTGGACACAAATCTACTGTCACTAGGAAGTCAAAATATATTTTTATATTAGCAAACAATAAAAACATAAATTGTGTCTCATTAAACTTTGGTATTCATTTTGAAAAAAACAAACAGTTGACATTCTCAAAGTTGTTCTCTGTATTTCTGGCATGGATTTTAGAAAACCAAAGCCACCAATTACATCATAAGCTTATGGAATCAAGGCTGGGCTCAGTGGCTCACACCTATAATCCTGCCACTCTGGGAGGCCAAAGCAGGAGGATTGCTCAAGGTCAGGAGTTCAAAACCAGCCTGAGCAAGAACGAGACCCTGTCTCTACTAAAAATAGAAAGAAATTAATTGGCCAGCTAAAAATATATAGAAAAAATTAGCCAGGCATGGTGGCACATGCCTGAGTAGTCCCAGCTACTCGGAGGCTGAGGCAGAAGGATTGCCCAGGAGTTTGAGGTTGCTATGAACTAGGTTGACACCATGGAACTCTAGCCTGGGCAACACAGTGAGACTCTGTCTCAAAAAAAAAAAAAGAAGCTTATGGAATCAAAGCAAGAAATGTACCTGCATGGGCAAAACTAGAGCAGGGGTCCTCTTTACCCCTTAGCCAGTGGCAGAGGTTCTTCTGGTTATATAGTGAGGACTAGTTTACATTAAGATACACATCTCTCAATATGTCATAAAAGCAGCTTCTACAATCTGTCAGTCAACTTGGGAAAAAAATTTTAAATTTATGCACTACCCATCCTAGGTATTGTTTCTTAAATAAGGTATCTTTAGATAAGAATGATGCGAACACATGCCATAGTAACCTGATTCAAATAAGAAGCAAAATGATAGAATATTTACTGTTGACCTAAACAATTTTCTCTAAAAGGAGCATAAGAATGAGACAAAATTTCTTTCTAAATAATTTGAGCTAACACTAGAAAAGTCTCTCCTTTATATCCCTTCTCTTAGCAGAAAAAAATTCCTCACACAGTAACTTTCCTCCAAACCCACAGACCATAGAGTTCACTACCACAGAGGAAATTAAAGCACCAAAACCAATAGGCATGTCAACACTATAAAACAAGCCAACTAAACTTAGGGGTTGAAGACAGTCTTTGTTGATAGCAAGGAAAGCCAGTCCCCTAATGGGATTATCCCTTTCCTAACATTTTGGTACTGCTGATTTCACTTCAGCCAATTTTCACCCAAAAGAAGGCATAGTATACTTTTAAAAGAGCTTAGGGCCAGAAGTGGTGGTTCACATCTGTTAAATCCTAGCACTCTGTGAGGGTGAGGTCCGAGCATTATTGAGGCCAGGAGTTCAAGACCAGCCTGGGCAATATCGAGACCCCTGTCTCTACAAAAAAATTAAAAAATTAGCCAGGTATGGTGGCACGCCTATAGTCCCAGCTACTTGGGAAACTGAGGCCAGAGGATTGCTTGAGCCCAAGAGTTTCAGATTGTAGTGAGCTTTGTGATAACACCACTGTGCCTAGCCCAGGCAACAGAGCTAGATGCTGTCTTAATAAAATTAAAAAATTAAAAAAATAAAAAGAGGCTGGGTGCGGTGGCTCACACCTGTAATCCTAACACTCTGGGAGGCCAAGGCGGGCAGATTGCTCAAGGTCAGGAGTTCGAAACCAGCCTGAGCAAGAATGAGACCCTGTCTCTACTATAAATAGAAACAAATTAATTGGCCAACTAATATATATAGAAAAAATTAGCCAGGCATGGTGGCATATGCCATTGTAGTCCCAGCTACTCGGGAGGCTGAGGCAGTAGGATTGCTTGAGCCCAGGAGTTTGAGGTTGCTGTGAGCTAGGCTGACGCCATGGCACTCACTCAACAAAGTGAGACAGTGTCTCAAAAAAAAAAATTAAAATTAAAAAATTAAAAAAATAAAGAGCCTGGGTTTTAGGGCCGAAGAAATCTGATACTGAATCCTAGTTCCAGCAGCTACAAGTCACATGATCTTCAGCAAATAAATTCACTAATTTCTTCATCAGTAAACTGAAAATACCTCTAAATGCTTTTGTGAGAAGAAAAAACAAAAAACAAGAGAGAATTAAAGAGAACATAAAAGGTAGAATCTGACCAATGCATAGCTCATGGTAGGTACTCAGTTATAGAGACAATGCTGGGGTTCGGGAGGGGACTGTTTCAGTCTTTTATGAAATCCTGTACATTTCTGACAAAGTAAGGACAAATGTTTAATCTGTCTACCCCAAACCTTATCTTTTCTCCTTTTATCTATGGTAAGGTACTGGTAGCTCAATGACAGAGAGTTTCAAGCACCTTTCAAACACCCAAGTATTTCCAGTAGTGATTCAATGGGCCCAATAAAAAAAAAAGCTGTTTTTTTTTTTTTTTTTTTAAGACAGAGTCTCACTTTGTTGCCCAGGCTAGAGTGAGTGCCGTGACATCAGCCTAGCTCACAGCAAGCTCAAACTCCTGGGCTCAAGCAATCCTTCTGCCTCAGCCTCCCGAGTAGCTGGGACTACAGGCATGCGCCACCATGCCCGGCTAATTTTTTCTCTCTCTATATATATATTAGTTGGCCAATTAATTTCTTTCTATTTATAGTAGAGACAAAGTCTCGCTCTTGCTCGGGCTGGTTTCGAACTCCTGACCTCGAGCAATCCGCCCACCTCGGCCTCCCAGAGTGCTAGGATTACAGGCGTAAGCCACCGCGCCTGGCCCATCCTCAAAATTTTTAGGTGTTACTTTAATTCCTATCTTATAGTGCTCTAGGTGTCTCAAACTCAATGGCTGTCATCTCTAGTGGAAGCTGTGATACGACTCCTCTTTAGAAATATGGAGGGGATTTTCTGATTGTTGTGCCACCTATATTTAGCACTCTGGGTGCAAGAGATGCTGACAAGCATCCTGCAATGCATGAATCATCCCATCTAAAATGCCAATAGTTTTACAAGGGTTAAGTTGGACTAAAAAAAAGAAGAGAGAAAAAAAAGAAAAACAAAAAAGAAAAAATAAATAAAATAAAATGCCAATAGTGCTCCAGATGAGAAACCTTGATTCGTGTAATGGAATAATCTTTATTATGTTCTGAAGGCTCCTGACGCATACCCTTTATCCCAGACATTGGCAAAACCTTAGACCTTTTAGTATACTTAGGTCCTACACCATAGAGCTCTGCTATCCAATATGGTAACCACTAGTCACATGTGGCTATTGAGCACTTGAAATGTGGCTAGTCTGAACTGAAATGTGTCATAATGTAAAATATATCCCAGATTTTGATTTTGAAGTCTTAGCACACAAGAAAAAAAAATCTCATTAAGTTTTTTTTTTTTTTTTTGAGACAGAGTCTCACTGTGTTGCCTGGGCTAGAGAGCTGTGGCATCAGCCTAGCTCACGGCAAACTCCTGGGCTCAAGCAATCCTTCTGCCTCAGCCTCCCGAGTAGCTGGGACTACAGGCATGCGCCATCATGCCTGGCTAATTTTACTTACACACACACACACACTCACACACATATATAAAATCTTCTTTTTCTTTTAACATGCCCTGTTCCCACTCTCTCACTCCAGTTACCACAATTTCTCCCTGGCAACTGGAAGAATCACTCCTATTAAAAAGAGGTAGCTCAAAAGTAGGAAAAAGTTCTTGTTGGTCTGCCCTTACAGTGAACACACATAACTCTGTATTGTCCACCAAGATTACAGACCTTTCTATATATTTTTAATTGTCCAGCTAATTTCTTTTTATTTTTAGTAGAGACGGGGTCTTGCTCTTGCTCAGGCTGGTCTCAAACTCCTGACCTTGAGTGATCCTCCCGCCTCGGCCTCCCAAAGTGCTAGGATTACAAGAGTGAGCTACCGCGTCTGGCCTAAGTTTTGCTATTGCTTAATGTAGAAATAGTATATATGTTTTTTTATTTTCTTCTTTTTGTTTTTTCACCATATATGACCTGAAGATATATATATTTTTTAGAGACAAGATCTTGCCCTGTTGCCCATGCTGGAGTGTAGTGGTGCAATCACAGATTACTGCAGCCTCGAAATCCTAGGCTCAAGTGATCCTCCTGCCTCAGCGTCCCAAGCAGCTTGGACTACAGGAGCATGGCACCACGCCCAGCTGTGAAATAATATATATTTTTTTTGAGACAGAGTCTCACTTTGTTGCCAAGGCTAGAGTGAGTGCTGTGGCGTCAGCCTAGCTCACAGCAAGCTCAAACTCCTGGGCTCAAGCAATCCTGCTGCCTCAGCCTCCCAAGTAGCTGGGACTACAGGCATGTGCCACCATGCCCGGCTAATTTTTTCTATATGTATGTTAGTTGGCCAATTAATTTCTTTCTATTTATAGTAGAGATGGGGTCTCACTCTTGCTCAGGCTGGTTTTGTTTGTTTTTGAGACAGACTCTAGCTTTGTTGCCCAGGCTAGAGTGAGTGCCGTGGTGTCAGCCTAGCTCACAGCAACCTCAAACTCCAGGGCTCAAGTAATCCTCCTGCCTCAGCCTCCCAAGTAGCTGGGACTACAGGCATGCGCCATCATGCCCAGCTAATTTTTTTCTATATATATATATATATATATTAGTTGGCCAATTAATTTCTTTCTATTTATAGTAGAGACAGGGTCTCGCTTTTGCTTAAGCTGGTTTCAAACTCCGGACCTCGAGGAATCCACCCACCTCAGCCTCCCAAAGTGCTAGGATTATAGGCGTGAGCCACCGTGTCCAGCCTCTCAAGCTGTTTTGTTTTTTTTTTTTTTCAGGCTGGTTTTGAACTCCCGACCTTAAGCAATCTACCTGCCTGGGCCTCCTAGAGTGCTAGGATTATAGGCGTGAGCCACCGCACCCGGCCGAAATAATATTTTTGATATACTGGGTTAAATAAAATACATTATTAAAATCAATTCCACTTTTCTTTAATGTGGCCACTAGAAAATTTAATATAATATCATTATATTTCTATTGGACAGCACTGCTCTAAGGAGCCTTTACCAGTTTCTATAAGTTCACTGGAGTTCTGAGAAATCCATTCTTCATTATCAGGTATCCCGGGAAGAAAATTCATCAGAAATTGAGGCAGAAGAATGCCTGAAGATTACACAGCCTCACATATTTCACCTGCAATCTGCCTCATCTATCCTTTAATATGTGCCTCATCCTATTTATTCCGAAGGAAAGAATAATCTACTTTAACATTTCAGCATAAAGCCAGTTACTGCCTAACAGAGATTCTAGTCAACACTTCATTATCATTCTTAAAGCTCATTAAAGGGATAAATAAATGAATAGATTATATTAAAATGTTAATTATAGAAACTAGGTGGTGTGTATCTGAGCATTCACTCTAAATTTTTTCACCTCAGATCTATGTTTGAAATCTTAAAAAACAAAATGTTGGAAAAGAAATGTGGCCTCAGAATTAAGTCTCTCTTTTTTGTTTTTTGAGACAGAGTCTCTGTTGTTCGGGCTAGAGTGCCGTGGCATCAGCCTAGGTCACAGCAACCTCAAACTCCTGGGCTTAAGCAATCCTACCACCTCAGCCTCCCAAGTAGCTGGGACTCCAGGCATGCACCACCATGCCCGGCTAATTTTTTCTATATATTAGTTGCCCAATTCATTTCTTTCTATTTTTAGTAGAGACGGGGTCTCACTCTTGCTCAGGCTGGTTTGGAACTCCTGATCTTGAGCCATCCTCCCGCCTCGGCCTTCCAGAGTGCTAGGATTATAGGTGTGAACCAATGCACCTAGCCTAAGTCTCTCATTAAGATGGGTGCTTTGTCCTGGGATAATTCTGAGATCCAATTTTGCAGAACTATGGGTTACGTTTGGGATCATCTTCCTTTTTTTTTTTTTTTTGCTTACATGTACACATTTTAGCTTTATTGTATCCAAATAATAACAATAACAGTTTACACTTACACTGAGCTTATGTGTCAGGCTCTGTACATCTACCCAACAACCCTATGATAAGTACTATTTCTTTTATCGATCTTACTTAGGAGAAAAGAAGATTAAACAAATTAGCCAAAGTCATTTAGCTTGTACCACAAGCTGTGGAGCAAGAATCTAGACCCAGGCAATCTGGCTCTCAAGCCTGTGCTCCTAACCAATTCTTTGGACTGCCTCTCAAAAGCAGTATCATTAGAACACCAGCTCCATGAGGAGGAGAATTTGTTTAGTTTACTGCTGCATATTCTTACTCTTAGGAAAGGTGTGGAGGGGGAAGAAAAAGACAAAGATGGCGGTGGTTCACAGGGAAGTAAACTGAAGATGTCTACCTCTGCAGGGTTCTAAAGCCTGAAAAAAGGCACTTACTCAGAAAAGCCTTTCCACTTCAGTAGATATTCCACTTGCCCCTTAACTACGCGCCTGTCTAACACCTTCTCCACAACGTATTCCTCCTCATCCTCTGAAGAAGAACTGTCGGCTGTCCGCTTGGTTTTCTTTCCCATGTCGCACACGGTTCCACCTGAAGGACTAAGGCCACCGGGTTCCTGGCAAAGGGGAAGGACAAATTGGTTAGAATCCAGGTAAGTTAAAAATTCTACTTCTTCTTGATGGGATGAAGGGGGCACAACACAAAGTTGCCATGTGCCCTTCTCTTTTGGGTCTTGAGTCATTGTACAGATGAGTCCTAAGAATTTAATTTAAAAATGGGTGAATCCTCACTTCCTCAACTACGACTCTCTCTTTGGCTAAAGAGACCAAAATTATTAGATGGCATAATTATCTGACTCCCCTAATTCCAGATTCCAAAAGACAAGTAAGTGTGGTATGTTATTCCTGACTATGTTTGTAACTGTTGACAAGCCAGAAACTCAAACAGAAATGTAAAATGTGGAAAACTTTCAGTTAAATGAACCATGATAATATTGAAACAATTCCCTTCTCGAGTTGTTTTCTCAAAAAAAAAAAAAAAAACAATTCCCTCTAAGATGAATGTGGTTCTTTATAAAAATGAAAAAAGAAAAGCCACCAAGGCTGGGTGTGGTAGTTCACACCTATAATCCTAGCACTCTGGGAGGCCAAGGTAGAAGGATCACTTGAGGTCAGGAGTTCCAGACCAGCCTGAGCAAAAGTGAGACCCCATCTCTACTAAAAATATAGAAAAAGTTAGCCGGGCATGGTGGTGCATGCCTGTAGTCCCAGCTACTTGGGAGCCTGAGACAGGAGGATTGCTTCAGCCCAGGAATTCAAGGTTGTGGTGAGCTATCTATGATCACACCACTGTACTCTAGCCCAGGGCGACAGAATGAGATTCTGTCTCAAAAAAAAAAAAAGAAAAAGAAAAAAGAAAAGCCACTAAAATATAACTTATCTCTGCTCTGAGTATCTTGACTAGTCTCTTAGCAGCACAAAAAATCCTGCTCAGACATCTTTCACATTTTCAGTGACTCGGTACATTTCCCTTCAACAAATTGAGCTTGTCCCTTCAGAGCATCCATCAGCTAACAAAAGTAAGAATGACATCTCAAACACACTAAGCCTCCTTTTTAGCAAGCTGATTTGGGGATGGGAAGGAGGCAGGGAGCAGAAAAAAATGTTTAGTCCTAAAATTCAAAACTAATCACTGGATTGTTCAGTAATTCCCAAGGCGCAACTAACACAAATAGTCAAGGAGGTACCTCTCCTCTTAACTGAAGTTGACTCTGGGCCAAAGGAAGAGGAGGAGGAAAAAGAAGTCTGGCCCCAGACTCAGCATCAACATGAAACCTTCTCAAAACACAGAGGAACCATTCATAGGCCCAAGGAAAGCTGAAACAAGGCAACACAAATGGAAATTGAGTTAAGCACAGAAATATGCACACCAGGGGGTACTCAACACAGAATCTAGTTTTTTAAATTCCCATTGTTACCATAATCATTTTTAAGAATTCTTCCTTAACCATGTTAAATGGTGCCTACAGTCTGGATTACAGAGTAGCAGGAATTGTTTTCTTAGCTGGAACTCCATTTTTATTTTGCTGTAATCTTTAAAGGTGTTTTCCAGCAGTCTCTAAATAGATAATATTTCTATCCTGACCAGAAAACCACTGCTGGGAATAGGGAGGGACACTATTAATTTCAGAATTATGTTCAAGTAGTATAAAAAGCTACATTTATCAAGTCACTTCAAATCAGCAAAACTTAAATAAAAATTATTACAAAAATACATAGTTGGAACCCATATCTCCAGAACTTATGCAATAAGTCTGTCTACCTAAAAAACTACCTGTATCCATTACTGCCCTACAATAAAACTAAGTTTTCATTAAAATACTTTATTTGGAAGAGTAGTGGGAGAATGTAGATAGAGGGCTTTTAAATAATTTTTCCAGGAATTTAGAAGAGCCCTAAGCTTCAAGAAAATATATCTGATTTGGTTTATTTAAAATAAAAACAGCCTCCAACCTCAGAGACAGGAAATGTCATATTCCAGGGAGAGTACCCCACCCCCACTCCCACTCACCTTGGAATTTCCGGGAGCTGAGCAGTTTAGGTCAGAGCACTGGGGTTAAAACCAGCCCCATATTAGATGCATGCAGTTAAGCATTGTGGCTATGGCCTCCCCTGCCTCACCAGGAAAAACAAGGATTTACATGTGTTCTTCAGTTTGAGGGAGGGAAAAGGAAAATCTCCCTTTATACCTTTCATGCAGAAGAGGAGCCCCAAAGGTAGAAGATGAATGGGGGTTCCCTCCTGTACCTACCGGATCGCCCCAGTTCTTTCTTTCCCTCTGGGCTAACAGAAGGGGCCTCCCCTCCCAGGTCTGGGGCTTGGCGGGCTGGCAGCTCCCCTGCCCCCACCCAGCTGCCTGGGCGCCAGTGCGCAGCTGTCCCAGTCCGTTGCCATGGCAACTGGCAGCAGTACTACACTAAGGGGGAGAGGCAAATGGAAAAGTTAAAAGGCTTAACTTTCCTTTTCAGTGAGGACTGGGTGGAGAAGTTGAAAGGTAGTTCCCTTGGCCTCAAGGCTAAGGCATTTAGAGCTCAAGGGAATTAGTTCTTGGGTTTTAAATCCAAAATTTATATTTATTCCTCTAAGAGTGATGTGAATTAATCAATAGCATTTTAAGATCATCTAACAAGATTACAGCTCAACTGGAGGGGGGAGGGGAAAGGCCAGGTCCCTCTGCAACAGGATTGGCACAAACCACACATCTCTAAATCCAGCCCACCAGAAGCACTTTGGACTAGGCCTTTTCTACCATCTGTCACTGAACGGTTAATTAAAATTGCTTCAGGGGAAAAAAATAACAGGAAAGGGGGGAGGGGAAGTATTTTAAAGATACTATACAACTTTCTTTCTTTGGGAGGATTACTAGACACAGAAATAGAATCCAGAGGCTTGAAGCACTAGCAAAAAAACCTTTCAACTGAAATTATAGGTGGAAAAAAAGTTTAGTCACTAAGAAGTTTTTAAAAAGGAGAGGAGAACAGTTTGACCACAACCTAATGGTTGTTAAATTAAAACCACTTCTCAGTTACTCTTATAATGTTATGAAACATATCTCTTAATAATTATTCATTGCCTAATACATTGTTAATACACAATTCCCTACATCAATAATCCCTAATACTTGAGAAAAGAACTGGGATAAAGAAAAAAGATACTGATAGACTTGAAATTCTACAAATTTTCCTTTCTCCTGGCTCTAAAGAACATTTTTACAGAGCATCAAAACACTACTCTGCTTTACAAATATAGGAACATTAGAGCCAGAGGTCGCTGCCATAGGACAGTAAAGAAAAGGGACAATCAAAAGCAAGGAACTCAAAATGAAGAAAAAGCAGAGAATGGTGACTATTGTGGCTGTCAAACAGAAGAAACCATAGACTATGAGAGCAAAGGAGAAATTTTTTAATTACAGGGGATTTCCTCAATTTTAAACGGACCCATCAGGAACCCTGAATAAAAACTGCCTGTTTTAAACGCTTATCTTTTTTCAAACTTTTCATAATTAAAGAATATGAAAACAATCCCATATAATTAAAATACAGTTCTGATTCTGTGATTAACTTGCCATGTGTGATCTCGAGTAAATAAATTTTAGAACCCTGGTATCATTAAAATGGGCCAAATAAATCCCCACTGCCTACCTCCTACGGGAAAAGTAAGTTTATGTTGAAACTAAAGAGCTCTTAAGTCCCCCAAAGAGAACCTTCTGTAAAAATATGTCAAGGCCGAATACAACAGCAGAAAGAAGTATGTGACCTTCCAAATTCCTAAGCCAGTAAACTCTATCACATGCAGTAACTCCTGCAGCTTAACATGTTAGTAAACGGCAGAAAAAGGAGAAACAGTGTCTTTGTTAAGAGACACTGGAAAACTAATAAACCTTGAAGGAACAGGGTAGGTATGTTCTCTCTCAAGGGTAAAATACTTATTCTTACTCCTTAAAACTCAGGAAAACGTTGAAGATGACAGAATGAAAAGACTAATAGTAATTCTGTGAAGGGATAACAGACAGGAAAGAGTGACAGCAACACTAAATTTTGGTGAAATCTTTCAGAAAAAAAGTGAATTCAATGAGGAAAGGAGACAAAAATATTCTGGTTCCTCCTTTTTCCCTAAAACATTAGGAAATAAAGATTCAGATCAATTCCCTCCTTCCCATCCTTAAGAACTGCCTAAAGGGCACATGGGCTGAGGTCCCTTTCTATTTGGGAAATGGGTTTTATAACAGCTGACAAATCGAATTGGGCCTGATGCCAAGAGTCAGAGTCCAACCATAATATTCTTTAAAGAATGGCGTGCAATTGTCTTGTAAATCTCCTAGACAGTCACAGATCAGAAGCTGGCAAGGATGACGACATAGTTCTGATGGAATGTGTCTTATCTTAACCTTGAAGTTACAGATCTGCTCAGGAGCAGCAGTAAGAAATGAGAAATGCACTCAGACATCGGAGGGGACATAATTCTCTTTTAGACAGTGCGACCCAGTGTATTAGGGTCAAATGAAACACAAAGCCAGACGGACAATTTAAGAGCTAGCGCCTGGACCAGATAAAGCATCAAGACTGGTGGTTCATGCTGAGCTTGGGAGGAGGGAGTGTTCCAGTATGAGAAATGAGACATGGCTGGCAGGATGATGGAGTGATTAAGGTAGAATCCCGATACCATGGCAGAGGAAGAGAGGATGAGCTTCTGAGTGCAACCTTATCTTTGTGGAAATCTCCATGGGAAGGCATAAGTAGCTTCTCAAGTTTCTAGAGAGTCTTTCAGGCATAACGGCTCTCAGCTCTCTCCTGAATATAGACAGGAACTCTCTGGTAAAGGTATCAACAACTATTGGTAGATTATAGCAACAAAAAACCATAAGATCATGTTTTAGAAGGCTGAAGTCAGTGAGATAAAACCCAACATTAATAATCTGAAGCAAGGCTGGTGTGAGGCGGCTCAGGCCTGTAATCCTAACACTCTGGGAGGCTGAGTCAGGAGGATCGCTTGAGCTCTGGAGTTAGAGACCAGCCTGAGCAAGAGTGAGACGCCATCTCTACTAAAAATAGTAAAAATTAGCCAGGTGTGGTGGTGCACACTTGTAGTCCCAGCTACTCGGGAGGCTGAGGTGAGAGGATCGCTTGAGCCCAGGAGTTTGAGGTTGCTGTGAGCTAGGCTGATGCCTCAGCACTCTAGCCCAGGTGACAGAGTGAGACTCTGTCTCAAAACAAACAAACAAAAGAAAACAACCATAAGGTCACGAGAAAAGAGCAGGTTCCAACAACCTTTCTATCAACAATGCAAGGCAAATTCACCTTATAGGCCTCTGAATGCTGGGGAAAAAACACTCAAACCAGGGATCTGGTGAGAAGTCAGCCTTGGAAAAACATCAAAGAACTTTGTGGTCAAGCACAGTCAGAACTCACATTCCAAGCTGCTGACAGGGGACTCTTTTAACAGATGAATCTTCCAAAAAAGATGGGGGAAGAGGTGAGGAGGTGAAGCAGAAAAAAAAAGAGTGTGTGTGTGTGTGTTGCTGGGGGAAGGGGAGGATTCAATACATCATGCTGGTAAAAGAAAATGTTTAAAAATTGTCAGTCCCCAGCAATTACAGAGAGGGCATTACAAGAAAGCTAGGGTGATACAGAACAACAGATACCATGGTTAGCTCTTGGCATTAACCAATCGATCCTGGAACAACCTACATGGAGGTCCCTGGCATCTGCCTGCTCTGTCCTGTTCAGGTTCTGCTCTAGTCCCTCCAGTCGCTATTTTTCAATGCCAGCTGTCCTGGTGGCTTTTCTTCGATCTTGGTGTAGCACAATTTATTTTCATCAACACTGATAAGCAAAAACACATATAACATAATTCTAGGTATTTTCTAAGCTTTCTTTTTATTGTTTAAAAAGAATAAAAGCTGGCCGAGTGCGGTGGCTCACGCCTGTAATCCTAGCACTCTGTCTGGGAGGCTGAGGTGGGCGGATTGCTTGAGGTCAGGAGTTGGAGACCAGCCTGAGCAAGAGTGAGACCATCTCTACTAAAAATAGAAAGAAATTAATTGGCCAACTAAAAATATATAGAAAAAATTAGCTGGGCATGGGGGCACATGCCTGTAGTCCCAGCTACCCAGGTGGCTGAGGCAGGAGGATCACTTGAGCTCAGGAGTTGGAGGTTGCTGTGAGCTAGGGTGACGCCACAGCACTCACTCTAGCCTAGGAAACAGAGTGAGACTGTCTCAAAGAAAGAAAAAAACAAAAAATTAGCTGGGCGTGGTGGTGTATGCCTATAGTCCCAGCTACTGGGGAGGCTGAGGCAGGAGGATAGCTTGAGCCCTGGAGTTTGAAGTTGCTGTGAGCTAGGCTTACGCCACAGTACTCACTCTAGCCTGGGCAACAAAGTGAGACTCTGTCTCAAAAAAAATAATAATAAAAAAATAAAAATAAAAAGAATAAAAGCCAATTGGTAAGCTGCCTCATTGAACTAACCACCAAATTATCTGGAGGTAATCAGATCAAATGTCAAGATGCATAATCAATGAACTCTCTCTTCATTTTAGGGTTTCAATATAAATTCTATAAGCATACTAAGTAGGCAAAATCCTCCAGAAAGTATGCCAGGTTTAAAGAGCAGGGAAAAGAGAGGGTGTATGCAAAGCTCCCAATCACATGGATTAATTAAATATGCCATTGATGAGAGGTTTCAGTTGGCCCAGGATTGCAAATTCCTACTTCTCCCTTGAGGCCCTTGGGGAAAGACAGTGGTGTAGGTAAAGATTAAATTGTCAGCTATAGCACTGTCTTCAAGGCGTCCTCTATATAGCCTTATTGCAGCAAATAAAACAGATGAAAACAAACTAAATTTATAGAACCATTTTAATCTGCTCTATATTCTTTGCTCTTTATGGATCTTAAAGTACTGATGGTCTTAGGTATGTAACACAAACAGCATACAACTAAAATACCCTCTATAAAGATGTTTTCTTGCAGTGGATTTATGATTTCCAAAGTATTGGCCATGTGGCATTTTAACAAAAACACAGCATAGAGATGCACATTACAGCTGTCCTGGCTGTCTCAGGTTTTGTTAAATGGGCTGATAACTATCACTCCACCTCCACCAAAAGCCCATGAGCACCCAATTCAAGAGGAGTTAAAAGCTTTTTAAATGTCTATTTAAGAGACTGGATTAGGAAAGAGTTGAGGAGAAAGATTAACTGTGGTTGTTAACACTCCTATCATTAACAAGCCACATACAGACAACACAAACTTTATTAATAGAGGGGAGTGTGGAGAGAAGAAATCCTCTCCTGTTGGCTAGCACAGCTCCAGTTCATGATCCTTTAAAAATCAGGCCAAGGCACTGCTTCAATCAGCTACAGAACTATTCTGGGGCGAAGTATGTTTGTTGATTATCCAAGTCTCCTGCTACAGTAAGCAAGGGAGTAAAGGACCTTTTGTTCTTTTTCATAAAAACACATAGTGGAGATAAAGGCTGCCCTATAAATTCCACGTGGCTGTACATCTTCCAAGCGCTGACCACCATTTCATTATAAATGAATGTGGATTACAAGATGCTTGTAAGATGCTTACAAATGCTTGAAGTTATAAGTCTGGTACACTGGTATATCCCGCAAGAACACAAATTCTTGATATCTCATAATTTTCCATGGGATTTTCCCCCTTTTATTAAAATATACTGGATTTCTCCTCTGAAGTGTCAGTTTTCTTTAAATTTAGTTAGGGCACACCTAAACTCACCACTGGGCAAGAGGTTAAATATCTAATTGTTCCAAGATTTATGAGAAAGTAGAACTTGGCACCACAATGGGAAAATATCTTCCAGATGGTGCTTTCCAACAACTCTATCCTTGGAATGTACTGAACTCATCTCAAAGCACCACACTCTCAGGTGGGTGTTAATCTCACACCCACTCCTCTCTTAATTAAATGTAATGAAGCATGAACTTGTAGACCTTGTCACCTTTCACAAAGAACCTGGCAATTTCATCATAAATAAATCTTAAGAAAAATGGGTAACAGCAATGTTTAAATAGATTATCATGAATCTTAGATTTATATATACCACTTTGGCAGATCATGCTCACAAAATATGGAAGGGTTAAAAGAGAACTGAAATGCTCACCTCCAAATAAAATTGTGGTCATAAAGCATTTTTCAAACATCAGCCATAAAGCTAAGACCCAGCCCTTCCCTGCCATCATCTAGCTTGCACAGATTTTATTTTTTTATTTTTTATTTTTTTTGAGACAGAGTCTCACTTTATTGCCCAGGCTAGAGTGAGTGCCGTGGCGTCAGCCTAGCTCACAGCAACCTCAAACTCCTGGGCTCAAGCAATCCTGCTGCCTCAGCCTCCCAAGTAGCTGGGACTACAGGCATGTGCCACCATGCCCGGCTAATTTTTTTTCTATATAAATTAGTTGGCCAATTAATTTCTTTCTATTTATAGTAGAGATGGGGTCTCGCTCTTGCTCAGGCTGGTCTCGAACTCCTGAGCTCAAAGGATCCGCCCACCTCGGCCTCCCAGAGAGCTAGGATTACAGGCTTGAGCCACCGCGCCCGGCCTTTTGCACAGATTTTAGATATCAGCAGCTTAAGGGTTACAAAGTCCCCTTCAGGTTATTTCAACAAATTACTTTTTTTTTTTTTGAGACTGTCTGGCTCTGTTGCCCAGGCTATACATAGTGCAGTGGCATTATCATAGCTCATGGCAACCTCAAACTCCTGGGCTCAAACAATCCTCCTGCCTCAGCCTCTCAAATAGCTAAAACTACAGGCACACACCAACATGTCTGGCTAATATTTAAAATTTTTTGTAAAGTTAAGGTTGGTCTTGAACTCCTGGGGTCAAGCACTTCACTTCCCAAGGTGCTAGGATTACTGGTGTGATTGCGTCTGGCCACAAATCACCTATTTTAAGGAAGAGCCTGTACTAAGTCAGACAATTTAGGTTCTCAGTCTCAGTTTAGAGCAGACATTCAAGAGATATAAAAATTAATTTGCATAACCATAAACTAAAATTGCTAAAATATCTCTAATTTAATTGTTAAGATATTAGAATTTAAATCAACATACTAAAATCTGATTAATACATGCTGACAAAAAATAAATTTGAATATAATTGGAATAAGAAATATCTCAGACTATAAAACTACAGGGAGTAAAACAAAGCATTCCTTCAACATACGGCATAATTTTGTGCTTTGCCATCACCTTGGTGTATTTGCAATATGAATTTTATTGAAGTCATAGTCTGCAATTTAGATAAATAAAATCAAGCCAGTATTGAAGTATTGAACTTTTCTCATCCCATACAAGGGTATCCTTGGCAGCTCCTGGGCCATCTATTATGATCCTGACCAATTTCTCTCTGTGGCAATTTAAAAGCTGTAAAAAAATACATAATGGGTGATGACAGGAGAAACAAACCCATACCAGAAGTTATTGAACCTTGCAGGTCTTTGCAAGTGTCTCTATTGACATTTAAGTGTGAGTTACTATGCCACAATATCATAAAAGTGTACTCTACACTTCAGATATATTGATAGTTAAATGCAAAGAAAGGGCACCATCAGAAAAATGGCTAAAGTGATGGCCAATATCAGGCCACTCGGCTCTTCAACTGACTGTCTTGACATGTTACTTAAGCCAAGTAAGATTTTTCTGATTCTTTTTGTCCAGTTTCCAACTACATTCCCAATTCAAACCTTATGCCAAAGGATAGTATAGTAATCTGATCCGTGTTATAAATTATTTGGTTGGTTACAAGATATTTATTGAAGGTCTAGTAAGTGTCAAACATTGCATGGGCAGTCTATTCCAGGATTTAATTTAAGGGCTGAGGATTTTAAAATACAAGGCAAGCTACTAAAAGGCCAACTTGTTAACAGTGGAAAGATGAGGACTAGAAATAACTAGGTGTGTGTGGGTTCTATCCCAACTAGATCACTAAAAGATCAAACTGGACAGTTTACTGAACCTTAAGGGTGTTAGCTATTTGCCCTACTTATACGTCTGTCTGTAGGAAAAACAAGAGAATGCTTTGAAAAATATAAACCAAATATAAGTTAAATATCTGATAGTGAGTGAAGTTAAAAATAACTAATGCTCTGATAAGTGCTTCCACTTCTATTTTCTGGAAGTTTGTGTGGAATTGATAATTATTTCTTCCTGAAAGTTTTCATAAAATTCTCCAGTGAAGCCATCTGAACCTGGAATTTTCTTTGTGGTATAGTTTTTATAATAACTACAAATTCCTTTTCTTTAATAGATAACAGGGCTAATGAGTTTCTGTGTTTTTGAGACAGTCTCACTTTGTTGCCCAGGCTAGAGTGAGTGCCGTGGCGTCAGCCTAGTTCATAGCAAGCTCAAACTCCTGGGCTCAAGCGATCCTGCTGCCTCAGCCTCCCGAGTAGCTGGGACTACAGGCATGCGCCACCATGCTCGGCTAATGATTTCTATATATTTTTAGTTGGCCAGTTAATTTCTGTTTTTAGTAGAGACAGGGTCTCACTCTTGCTCAGGCTGGTTTTGAACTCCTGACCTTGAGCGATCCTCTGGCCTCAACCTCCCAGAGTGCTAGGATTATAGGCGTAAACCACCTCGCCCAGTCAAGTTTCTGTATTTCTCCAGCAAGCTTTGGTAGTTTGTCTTTCAATGAAGTGATTAATTTCATCTAAAACACTGAATGTATTGGCATAGCTTTTCATAATATTCCCCTATTATTTTCATGTCTACAGGATCAGTAGTGATACCCCCTATTTCCTAATATTGGTAATCTGTCTTTTTTTCCTAATTTATCAATTTTATTGATCTCAAAGAATCAACTTTCAGATTCACTGATTTTCTCTATTGTCTTATATTCCATTAATTACTGCTTTCTTTTTAATAGAAATTGTGTAGTGGTGTAATGACTGCGTTTATCTTTACTATTTTCTTTCTTCTGCTTACTTTTGGATTTCATGTGTTCTTCTTTTTCTAGGCTCTTAGGTGGAAACCTAAGTCATTGACTTTTTTTTTTGAGACAGAGTTTCATTTTGTTGCCTGGGCTAGAGTGCCATGGCCTCAGCCTAGCTCACAGCAACCTCAAACTCCTAGGCTCAAGCTATCATCCTGGCTCAGCCTCCTGAGTAGCTGGAACTACAGGCATGTGCCACCATGCCCGGCTATTTTTTTCTATATATTTTTAGCTGGCCAATTAATTTCTTTCTATTTTTAGTAGAGATGGGGTCTCACTCTTGCTCGGGCTGGTTTTGAACTCCTGACCTTGAGTGATACGCCCACCTTGGCCTCCTAGAGTGCTAGGATTACAGACATGACCACCGCATCCGGCCAGTCATTGACTTTAGACCTGCTTTTGCAGGTGAAGTGCTTAAAGCTACAAATTTCCCTCCAAGAACTTTCAGAACTGCATCCCAAAGTTTTTTGGGTTTTTTTGTTTTTTGAGACGGGGTCTCACTGTGTCGCCCAGGCTGGAGTGCAGTGGCACGATCATAGCTCACTGCAGCCTCAAACTCCTGGGCTCAAGTGATCCTCCCACCTCAGCCCCAAGTGGCTGGGATTATAGGCGTGCCACTGTGCTTGGATAATTTCTTTTAAGAGATGAGTGCCCTGTTACAGTTACCAGGCTGTTCTCTAACTCCTGACCTTAAGCAATCCTCCCAGTACCTGGGATTACAGGCGTGGTACCCCAAGTCGCCCAAGTTTTCTGATATGACATCTCATTTTCATACAAAATATTTCCTAATTTCCTTTGTAATTTCCTCTTTGATCTCTGTGGTTACTTAGAAGTGTATTGTATAGTTTCCAAATATTTGCATATTTTTCCAGATGTCTTTCTGTTATTGGTTTTTAACTTAATTGCACTAAGGCCAGAAAATACGGACTTGTATGATTGAATCCTTTTGAATCTGAGACTTGTTTTATGACCCAGAAGATGGTCTGTCTGGGTAAATGTTAGTTGTGCACTTTAAAAGCAAGCGTCTTCTGCTGTTGCTATGCGTACTATTCTGTAAGTCTCAATTATATCAGGTTATTTGATAATGCTGTTCAAGTTTTCTATTTCCTTACTGATTTTCTGTCTACTTATCAATTAATGAAAGGTATTGAAATTCCCAAATTGCAGATGTCTATTATTTCATTTCTCTTTTTTCTTTTGGGTATTCTGAAACTTTATTATTAACTATATGAACATTTAGGACTGTTATGTCCTCCTGATTAATTGATTCCTTTATTACATAACCTGGTGTTAGTTATTTGCCTTACTTATCTCTTAAGTCTATTATGAAAAAAGAACAAGAAAATACTTTGGAAAATATATAGGAAACAGACAGTAAAATGTTTAGTAATAAAGGAAGCAAAAAAATTTTAATCAATTTTCTTTATTATCTGTAAGTTTTATCTATGCTTGTCTCCAACTACTCATATAAATGAGGTTTGCCTATGTTTTATCAGATCTTTACACATAATTTATTATTGTGAAATACTGAACAAATTAGCAGTATATTACCCTTCACAACTCCCTGTGAGGTGAGTTGTGGTGATTTAGGGATGAGGAAAAAGGCACAAGGAGTTCAAGGATTTGTCTCAGAAACCAAACTTAAGATTTCCCAGCCTGTTAGTTGACCTCTTTAGCACAGGGCATTTTTTTCCGACATAATTATGCCTGCTGGCTCAGATACGAACTTGCTTTATTCTAAAAAACGTAGATTACAATCAGAGAAATACTTGAATTCAATTTGGTTCCTCCTCTCCATGGAAGAAATAAATAATGAGTGTGTTATAAAACTTGATCTTGAAACAGTTTTTTCAAGTACACCATCTCAAGCTCATGCCTTCTAGTGTCCTTCCTAGCAATGAAACACAATGGAAGAGATACTCAGTAAATGTGAAGATTAAGATTCAGACATGTGAACATTTTTACTCTATCCATGACCTAGTTTATGGTAGAAAAATCTGTCAGTGTTTAATTTTGATAAATACTATTATTGGAAAGGAAATCCAAACTACATAGTCCACAGTCTCACTAGGAGAGTAAAAATGGCCCAGTTAGGCCATTACACTCTTTGTAGAAAATCTTTTCTTCAAAAACGTTTAAGCACAGTTAACAAGCAGTTTTGTTACCCTATGTTAATATCCCAAGGAGCTGACAATTAATGAATAACTCAATCTTCTGTCCCTCAAGTCCTAGGCAAGAATACCACAGGACTATACAGGCCCAAAATGTTAGAATTTGGAATGTTTAATTTGCATGTGAAATTATTCACTTAAAAAACAAACTCCAAGATGACTTAGAAGTCATATCACAAAAGTCGGAGGTCAAAAAGGCTGTGCGCTATCACTTATCCAACTCATTCCACGTAAGATGAAGAAACTAAGGACCAGAGGGCAAATGGCCCACCCAAGGTTATGTCACTAGTTAATGAATGGCAGGAGTAGATTGAGAATACAGGTTACTGAGCCTTTTATTTTTCATTCGCCTCTCTTTCATTTTTCAAAACAACCTTTTCTTTTTTGAATCAGGTCAAATTTATTTGGGAAGGGATTAGGGAATCAAGGTGTAATGGTCTGAATGGTGGCCCCCTAAAAGAGTTTCATATCCTAATCCTTGAACCTGTGAATACTACCTTATATAGCAAAAGATGTGATTAAAAGATATGAGAGGAGGAATTTATCCTGGTTCATCCCAATGAGTCTTAAATGCAATCACATGTATCCTTACGAGAAGCAGATGAACTTTTGAGACAAATACACAAAGGTGAAGACAATAGGAAATCAGAGCAGAGAAATATGAGCTGTAAGCCTAGGAATGCTGACCACCATCAAGGAACACACTCCCCCCTAGAGCCTCCAGAAGGGGCTCAACACCTTGATTGCAGACTTCTGGCCTCCAGAATTGTGAAACGAATAAATTCCTCTTGTTTTAAGCCGAATCTGTGGTACTTTATTATAGCAGCCACGAGAAGTTAATACACAGGGGAAATAAAAATTTAAAAATCATAAACTTGGCTGGGAGCAGTGGTTCATGCCTGTAATTTTAGCACTCTGGGAGACTGAGGCAGGAAGACTGCCTGAGGTCAGGAGTGCAAAACCAGCCTGAGCAAGAGTGAGACCTTGTCTCTACTAAAAATAGAAAAAAATTAGCCAGGCATGGTAGCATGTTCCTGTACCCCCAGCTATTCGGGAGGCTGAGGCAGGAGGATCATTTGAGCCCAGGAGTTTGAGGTTGCTGTGAGCAAGCCCAACACCACAGCACTCTAGCCCAGGCAACAGACCAAGATTCTGTCTCAAAGATAAAAATAAAAAATCATAAACTAGACATATGTAAAGCCATTTATTGATCCAAAAAGAATTGGGCTTCAAGTAACCCAAAGAATGCCTAAAATGTTTAATCCCTTACTTCAAAGGGTAAAGTAAGGCAACCACAGGATACGATTTGCCCAAAAATAAACTGGCAGACCTGAGAAGACAAACTCAGAAAGGTCTAATGTTTACATAGCTGCTAACAAGAACAGTGTAGGTTTTTCTGCAAACATGCTAGCTGGTAGAGCTCCTGGACAGACTAAACATAGGCAGCAGTTGTCACTGTGGGTGTTCTTCCAGCACAAGTGTAAAGTTGTCATCAGAAATAAATATGTGGCTTCGAGTGGTTTGCAGAAATCCAACAAATCTGCATCTTGGACTCTGTACAAGCCAACTCCGATCAGGATGACCCGGACTCCTTCCTGTCAGTACAATGATCAGTTAAAGTCATCCTCTGTAAGTATGGAAGCAAAATCAAAGTTTATATCAGGAGAAAAAGATGATATTACCCAGAGTCCAAGCTCATGAATAACAATATGTAAATAGCTATACTGAGGCCAGGCGCAGTGGCTCACACCTGTAATCCTAGCACTCTGGGAGGCCAAGGCAGGAGGATTGCTAAAGGTCAGGAGTTCGAAACCAGCCTGAGCAAGAGCGAGACCCCCGTCTCTACTAAAAATAGAAATTAATTGGACAACTAAATATATAAAGAAAAAATTAGACAAGCATGGTGGCGCACGCCTGTAATCCCAGCTACTAGGGAGGCTGAGGCAGAAGGATTGCTTGAGCCTAGGAGTCTGAGGTTGCTGTGAGCTAGGCTGAGGCCATGGCACTCTAGCCCAGGCAACAGAGTGACACTCTGTCTCGAAAAACAAACAAACAAAAAAAATAGCTATACTGAATCAAGTTGTAACCTGCACTATAATTTATTACTTTTAAAATCAATAGCATAACAAAGTTTTAGGCTCAATTTCATGTAAGGTAAATGGAAATAAAAATAAACCAGGTAAAATGACAAAATAAAGGCTAGAATTGCTTTACTATGGGGAATTATTAAATGGGCTATTCCAATAAGATATAGAAATCATTCTAAGTGGTTACATAAATACCTCAATAAAAGCAAAAAAGACTCATTAGTCTTCCTCAGAAATCTTTGTACCCTGGATACCAAACCTTTTTTCTTGAGTATTGGCAAGGGCTCTGAGAATCTCCAAAACTTTCTTAGCCATATAAAAATCCAGTTACTTCAGATATATGCTCTTTCTTTTTCTTTCCCCGATATTATCCTGATCTAGTACCCAGACAGAAGCTTTCTATTCAGTTTTCACACAGAACAGTGAAGATATGTTATTTTCCCTTTTAAAGAACAACCCTTTTAGATCTGGTTGCAACAGTATGTCTTTAAGTGCCAAGCACAAGTGGTTTAACTTTCATGACTGGGGCTCAACACTTTGTATTATTAACAGAGGGGTATAATTTAACCAAACCAGGTTCTCCAAAGGCAAAAAATATTTCTAGAGTTAGAGCCTTGAATGTGATAATCTCAGACTTTCAATGAAAAATTGCAGACTAAAATTTCCCCACCAGAGAGAAATGTTCATCACACCTACCACCATATTGTAAGAGACTTCACAGTAAAACAAGCAATTTTTCCTTGCACACCACAGTAAAGTAGGAAGTCTCAGTTCAGGTCCTATAATATTTCAAAGTAAAATGCATTAGTAAAGGCCGGGCGCGGTGGCTCACACCTGTAATCCTAGCACTCTGGGAACCCGAGGTGGGCAGATCGCTCGACGTCAGGAGTTCGAAACCAGCCTGAGCAAGAGCGAGACCCTGTCTATACTATAAATAGAAAGAAATTAATTGACCAACTAAAAATATACAAAAAAAATTAGCCGGGCATTGTGGCGCATGCCTGTAGTCCCAGCTACTCGGGAGGCTGAGGCAGCAGGATTGCTTGAGCCCAGGAGTTTGAGGTTGCTGTGAGCTAGGCTGATGCCATGGCACTCACTCTAGCCTGGGCGACAAAGCGAGACTCTGTCTCAAAAAAAAAAAAAAAAAAAAAATGCATTAGTAAAAACAGGAAGAAAAGGTCACCAATTAATCTGTTTACACAGATGCTCTTGACTTAAAATGGTGTTATGTCCTGATAAGCCCATCATAAATTGAAAATACTGTTTTGAAAGTACATTTAAGCCAGGTGTGGTGGCTCACACCTGTAATCCTAGCACTCTGGGAGGCTGAGGCAGGAGGATCACATGAGGTCAGGAGTTTGAGGCCAGTCTGAGCAAGAGAGAGACCTCGTCTGTACTAAACATAGAAAAATTAGCTGGGTGTGGTGGTGCATGCCTGTAGTCCCAGCTACTTGGGAAGCTGGAGCAGGATCGCTTGAGCCCAGGAGTTTGAGGTTGCTGTGAGTTTAGTCTGGGCAAGAGTGGGGCTCTCTTAACAACAAAAAATAAAGCACATTTAATATGCCTAACCTACTGAACATCATACCTTAAACATGTTCACAACACTTAAATTAGCCTACAGTTGGGCAAAATCATCTAACACAGAGCCTATTAATGAAGTGTTGAATATCTCATGTAGTTTATTGAATACTGTATTCAAAGTAAAGAACAGAATGGTTGTATGGGTATTCCAAGTATGGTTTCTACTGAATGTATATTCCTTTTGCACCATTTTAAGGTTGAAAAATTCTAAATGGAGCCATCATAAGTTGGGGACCATCTGTACAAGTAAATGGGGGTGGAGATGGGAGGAATCCACTAAGAATAATCTAAGGTAGCATGATTGCTTGGTTACCTATTCTTCAGATCAGTGTTATATTCTCCCCACCCCAACCCCACCCAAAACTACAGGTCTTTAAACAGCTGTGAAATCAGTTCAGTGCAAATTGGCCTTTTTAAGAAAACAAAATAGCATACTGTAGATGAGACAGTATCAGAGTGCTTTGCACATTTGTTTAGTGAAACTTGTTTCAATGGATGTACAGGGTCAGTTGTAAAATGTTAATATATTTCTTACTGAGGGTCAAAGTCAAAAAAGTTTGAGACACTGATTCAAAAGAATCTCACAAAAGGAAAGAGGCTTAAATCAAGTGAAAAATGTAAGAAGCATCTGGGGCAAAGTTTACTTTCTTCAAAAACATAATCCTCAGCCGGGCGCGGTGACTCACGCATGTAATCCTAGCACTCTGGGAGGCCGAGGCGGGAGGATTGCTCGAGGTCAGGAGTTCGAAACCAGCCTGAGCAGGAGTGAGACCTCGTCTCTACTATAAAAATAGAAATTAATTGGCCAACTAACATATATATAAAAAATTAGCCAGGCACGGTGGCACATGCCTGTAGTCCCAGCTACTCAGGAGGCTGAGGCAGGAGGATTGCTTGAGCCCAGGAGTTTGAGGTTGCTGTGACCTAGGCTAACACCACGGCACTCGCTCTAGCCTAAGCAACAAAGGGAGATTCTGTCTCAAAAAAAACAAAAAAACATAATCCTTGCTGAGGTGCAGTGGCTCACACCTATAATCCTAGCACTCAGGGAGGCCGAGGTGGGTGAGTGAATGTTTGAGCGAAGGAGTTCAAGACCAGCCTGAGCAAGAACGAGACCTTGTCTCTACTAAGAATAGAAAGAAATTATTTAGACATAAATATATAGAAAAAAACAGCCAGGCATGGTGGCACATGCCTGTAGTCCCAGCTACTCAGGAGGCTGAGGCAGAAGGATTGCTTGAGGCCAGTTTGAGGTTGCTGTGAGCTAGGCTGATGCCACAGCACTCTAGCCCAGGCAACAGAGTGAGACTCTGTCTCAAAAAAAAAAAAAAAATGCCATTATTTTAGGAAACAAAACAAACACAAGATGCAACCAATTATATGTTTAAATTGCAAGAAATGGTAAAAACCTTAATGAAAATTTCCTTTTATCTAGTGGAGTAATGATCCATTCTATATCTGAAGATTTAGTGATCCATTTACCACATCTTATCCCGCCTTTACCTAATGCCACCATCATACAAATATAGCCTAGAACTCCTGGGCTCAAGCGATCTTCCTGCCTCAGCCTCCCGAGTAGCTGGGACTACAGCCTCATGTTAATGAACCCAGCAAACCCTAGCATTTTAGATTAAGGGTTTTTAATCTAAGGGAGATTTCAATGCCCCCCCCCCCCCCCCCCCCCCGCAATGTCTGGAGACATTTTGATTGCCACAAATGGGGGTGTGGGGAGAAGTGACATGCTACTGGCATCTTATGGGTCAAGGCCAGGGATGCTGTCAAACATTTTACAATGCACAGATGCACAGGATACCCACCCACCCTCTCAATGAAGAATTATGTGGCTCAAAATATCAATAGTGCTGAGGTTGAAAAACTCTGCTGTAGATCAAGATTGTATTCCTTTCAAACCTAAATAAATCCAAGACAGATACTCTTAACTCACATCCCTTTCTTTAGTTCTTAGAAGCTCAGAAAATGCATTATTAGCATATCTACAAACAGGTTTATAACCAAGTGTAAAATATAGGTTTGTCCTTTTGCAAGTGCCAGAGAACATGGAAATCTCTCCTTTGTTCATTGTAAACTTCACTAAAATCATCTGTCTTTGGTATAAAGTCAGAAAGGTCTCTAATCCTAAGTGTAACTCATATATATAGTTGATTTTCTTACAGTATTTAAATATTTTTCCTTGACCCTAAATCAATCTGTGAATAATAAAGCAGTAAGACTCTGATACAGCCAATACGTAATGAAAATTTGTATCTTTTCCAAAGATCCTGGAATAAGTAGAGTGGGCACTGCCAACATGAAGCAGACTGCACGTAAATTACACTTTGAGAGAAATCTAATCAAAAGGTAAAAACTAATCCAGGTGATATATGTATGAGTCTTCTGTTCCCATAACCTAAATATCACTCTTTAAGCAGCTTCCTTTTTAGCCAGTCAGACATCCTCAGAGGAACTGCAGAGGAGCTTAGAAAATCTTTAATGGTGTAAATATATACATGCGTGGTAAATTTCCTGGTAAAACTAAAATAAAAGCATTGGGAACATGAATAATGAAAAAGAGAAAAGAGGTGGTGAGAAGTATGTGATTATGACCGGAAACACAAAAACAACGGAGTTCATTTTTATTTAATTTTAATCACAATTTATTATCCCGGCAAAGATTTAAACCACAGAGAACCAACTTGCCTCGATCCCACTGTGTCCCTATAACTAACACATTTTGATGTGTAGATTTCCAAAACTTTTTCTATGGGCCTATAAATATGCCTATCTGTCCGTGGAAGTATGCATTATTATGATGGAGATTTTTCTCGGACGCCTTTCCACGGCACTACATAGATTTATCCTATTCTTTCTAACATTTTAAGTCCGCCTCCCTAAAAAAGCGAGTTTTCAAAGTCAAAAAACCTCCCCCGTTCCCCAAAATCTAAACTGGTGGACTGTGGGACGTAGTACCGAAGTGGGGGGAAAAATGCCCAATTCGAGGCATACAGGAACAAATGTACACTTTCTCTAACAAGGAGGTGTACGGGACGAAGGCCTAAAGGCTTCGTTAGAAGTCATTGTGGATGAAATATCCACCCTCCCACGCCATCACGGTCACTGAATCTCCTTCCTCACAACCCCAAGCCTAAGACTTCCCTGGTTTGTGGAGCCGATTGGACTACGCGTCCGAGCGCCTTCCTTAGGCTGTCCGTCCGTCTACTAGCTCCAGATTTGGTCCATCCATTTAACCGCCCGACCCCCGCATTCCCCATTGGAGTCAAACCGCTGCCTCTTGGAGAAGCCCAACCTACCGCGCGCTCGGTGCTCACTGGCTCAGTGAGACGCTGCTCAGGAGGGGAAAGCCCGCCTCCCACATTCCGATGGCCCAAAGGCCGATCAGTCGGCAGCTCAAGGCAGACACAATTGGCCTGCACACTCGCCAGTCACACTCGTCGGCCGCACAGCTCCAAAGTACCTACAGGGATAAGACATCCCGCCCCCTGTTCTACTATTGGTTGGCCCGACCCACCGCTGCCCCTTCACTTTCCCCCACCCCGCAGTCCATTCATTTCACACAATAACGGGCCTAACTGGAGTCAGTTCAAGCCCTCGTATGGGTAAATAAGACTGTGTGCCACTTACCCGGGATCGAGAATGATCACTCACGCTACCTTCTGCCCTATTCCTCTATGGTGAGACGGCACCACAAGCCACCTCTGCCGCCGCCTTCTGCGCAACGCCAACCGCCCGCCAAAACGGATCCTTCCCTGCGCCTGCGCGACCAATCCTGGGCCGAGACCTTTTCTCCGCCCATTACGCATGCGCAAAGCGGAGCATAACTCCCGCCACAACGCAGGCGCTGTAGGTTCACTGCCCTCTCCCGCCCGCCATTTCACGTGTTTCCAAGAGGCAGGCGGAACTTCTTAATGCGCCTGCGTAAATTCTCCATTTTACTACACATGCGCTCAACAGGCTGTTGTTGCAAAAGAAAATTGTCACCGGCTACCTGCTTTTTAATGTATAGTATTAATAATGCTTTGTCAAGCGAGTTAAATGTAATGTTTGGGCGTGTAGTATTAAAAACACGTTTAAACGCTCTAGGTTCAAATATGAATGATTATTCGGCTAACCAATCAGACTGGTTAAGGATAAAATTACTCGGGAACCAATGGACTTCCAGGGGTGGAGACTACTTAGAATGCCCAAACGGATGACGTTTCACAGCGTGTAGTACCACAGGCCAATCGTAGGAGTAAGCGATTTCAACTATCCAATCAGAGTTAGGTAGGGGCGGGGTCTACCAATGCCGAAGGCTAGGAGGCGGGATAAAAAAGAGAGGCCGAAGGTAGGCTGGCAGATACGTTCGTTAGCTTACTCCTTTCTGTCCGTGGACGCTGCCGAGGAAGCATCGTTGAAGTCTCTCTTCCCACTGCCGTCATGTCTAAGTCAGAGGTGAGTAACAAGTCCTTTCCAATTTGAATTTCTCCCTTGCCCCATCCTCAATGCGGTAGGATGCGGCTTGGTTTCGTTGCTTGCACGCCAGCCCATTCGACGGTTCTTCGGTCGCTCCCAGGGCCTACCCCTCCCAAAGTTCAAGTCGCCATTTTGTCCTCTTCGTCGCCATGAGGCCGCCGTCCGCCAACCACTGGGTATCACTCCTCGCTCGTAACTCATTGCAAAATTCTGAGGCACATACGGTGTGTTTTTGACCTTGTCTCGGTGAGCGAGTTACTTTAAGAGCTATTAATCCCTTTTTGGCGATGCACCCCTCCCTGCCAGGCCTTTTGTTGCGCGTGCGTCAGAGGGAGAGTAGGGACGCATGCGCTTGCAGCTTCCCAGCACTCCCAGCCCCCAGCGGACCACCTCCCCTAATGGGGGCAAGCACGTGTCTTGTTGCGACCCGAACGAACAATAAGTGCTGCGTATGCCACCGTCTAGTTTTGCTTCTCCTTAATGGAAACTGTTTCGTATTAAAGCCCCGTTTAATGCTTTTTCCCCTACTTTAGTCTCCTAAAGAACCTGAACAGCTGCGGAAGCTATTCATCGGAGGGTTGAGCTTTGAAACAACCGATGAGAGTCTGAGGAGCCATTTTGAGCAATGGGGAACGCTCACGGACTGTGTGGTAAGACTTGGAAGGGACAAAAGGCAATAGAATTAGTCAACTCCCTTGGTTTACCTTTGTGCAGTTTCTGTCTGAATACTAAAAAAGGTTAATGGGGTTATAGTTAGAAGTAAACTTCCAAAGGAACTTGTTTTCTGATTGGAAAAGCTGCCTCTTAAATATAGGGTAGTGGGAAACTAGGGCTTTGTGTGAAGGACTGGCATCAAGTTTCTTTTTATTCAGAAAGTTAGTGTCAGTAATTTCTGGGGTCAAGATATGCCCTAAATGAATTAACACTTTTCTCAGGTAATGAGAGATCCAAACACCAAGCGCTCCAGGGGCTTTGGGTTTGTCACGTACGCCACTGTGGAGGAGGTGGATGCAGCAATGAATGCACGGCCACACAAGGTGGATGGAAGAGTTGTGGAACCAAAGAGAGCTGTCTCCAGAGAAGTGAGTGGTTTTTTTTCCTACTCTTCTTCCCATACTCATTTGGAGATGTGCTGCTAGTGGCCTCAGACTTAGGGAGTATTCTGAACTTAAAAAATTTTGGTAATCTAAGTAGCATAAATGGTTTTCCTCCTGTTAGGATTCTCAAAGACCAGGTGCCCACTTAACTGTGAAAAAGATCTTTGTTGGTGGCATTAAAGAAGACACAGAAGAACATCATCTAAGAGACTATTTTGAACAGTATGGGAAAATTGAAGTGATTGAAATCATGACTGACAGAGGCAGTGGCAAGAAGAGGGGCTTTGCTTTTGTAACCTTTGATGACCATGATTCTGTGGATAAGATTGTCAGTAAGTATCAGATCACTGGTATTTACTAAGGGTTCGGAAATCCGTGTGGCATTCTAAACCCTAAGATCATGTTCTTTTTATCTTGAAAATTTAGTTCAGAAATACCATACTGTGAATGGCCACAACTGTGAAGTAAGGAAAGCCCTGTCAAAGCAAGAGATGGCTAGTGCTTCATCCAGCCAAAGAGGTGTGTTTGACTATTGTTTAATTAAACTTTGAAGACAACTTAGAATTATTCCAGTATGTATGGTTTAACACTTAAACTCATCTGTCTCTTAAGGTCGAAGTGGTTCTGGAAACTTTGGTGGTGGTCGTGGAGGTGGTTTTGGTGGGAATGACAACTTTGGCCGTGGAGGAAACTTCAGTGGTCGAGGTATGTGTGGTTAGCTAAGGTTTACTAAAACGTAATAGAAAGCTTGTAATTTGATTTCCCTGTGTGACTCGTCCTTTTTATGTCTTGCAATGGTATATGCCCCTGGCCTACAATTTCAAAGTTACATGTTATCTAAATGTAGTTTTTCTAACCAAAAGTTAAAATCTTGAATATGCAAATCTTTTTATTTACAGTACGGGGGGGGGGTTCTAAGACATAAATGGTGTTCATGTATATTTCTAATCTACAACTTTGTTTCTTTCCAGGTGGCTTTGGTGGCAGCCGTGGTGGTGGTGGATATGGTGGCAGTGGGGATGGGTACAATGGATTTGGTAATGATGGTAAGCTCTTTTAAGGAGTACATTGGCAAAAATACCTAGCAATCTCTGTCTTTAGAGTAGGCTAGTTAGAGACTAAAACTAGTGCATGACAAGTTACATTTGGCCCATAACACGCATGCTGTGAGCAGGCCTTTAGCCATTGAACAAATTTTTAGTGTTAAATACTTTGGTCTTATTGAGAAGAATTGTATTCTTATAGGTGGTTATGGAGGAGGCGGCCCTGGTTACTCTGGTGGAAGCAGAGGCTATGGAAGTGGTGGACAGGGTTATGGAAACCAGGGCAGTGGCTATGGCGGGAGTGGCAGCTATGACAGCTATAACAACGGAGGAGGCGGAGGCGGCTTTGGCGGTGGTAGTGGTAGGTATCCAGTGATCCAAGTACTTGGTGTGATAGCTAGATTCGCCTTTTAGAGTTTGTGCTGCCCATATTGGGGTTTGAAGCTCTTAAAGCATTGTGTGGTACACTGCATGGTATATTAAAAAATAGCTTGCTATGCTACCTCCTCCTAGCTTTAAGCTGGGGCCGCCTCACTCCCTGAGAAGTAGATAGTGGTGTGTTTGAGTTAGATTAGCATAATGGCAGGATTTAGTATCTTAACTCCTTTGGGACCTTAGACATTTAGTTGTTACATCCAAGGAACTTATGTTTGCAGTGGCCCTGAATCCATAAAGGCCTAAAGACTGGAGAGTATGCTTGTAAATGCTGTCATGAAAAACTCTTAATGTCATGGCAAATTAGATCATTGCACTGCATGCCTTCCCCAGAGAATGAAATACAAAGATTTGGAGCCACCAGAGTTGAAGAGGAAGGCAGGCAGATAATACAACCTTTTATTCAAAACACTAAACAGAATTGGGGCTAATCATCTTCCTCAAGTAACAGACAAAGGCCCTCTTTCCATTCCTAGGAAGCAATTTTGGAGGTGGTGGAAGCTACAATGATTTTGGCAATTACAACAATCAGTCTTCAAATTTTGGACCCATGAAGGGAGGAAATTTTGGAGGCAGAAGCTCTGGCCCCTATGGTGGTGGAGGCCAATACTTTGCCAAACCACGAAACCAAGGTATAGTGTGTATGTAATGCTGGTTAATATAAGAGGACTGAGTGTATCTACAGCAGTGGATTAACTCTTTTTTTTTTTTTTTTTGAGACAGAGTCTCACTTTGTTGCCCAGGCTAGAGTGAGTGCCGTGGCATCAGCCTGGCTCACAGCAACCTCAAACTCCTGGGCTCAGTGATCCTACTGCCTCAGCCTCCCAAGTAGCTGGGACTACAGGCATGTGCCACCATGCCCGGCTAATTTTTTTGTATATATATATTTTAGTTGGCCAATTAATTTCTTTCTATTTTTGGTAGAGACAGGGTCTCGCTCAGGCTGGTTTCGAACTCCCGACCTTGAGCAATCCGCCCGCCTCGGCCTCCCAGAGTGCTAGGATTACAGGCGTGAGCCACTGCGCCCGGCCAGTGGATTAACTCTTTAGGGTGGTATATATATATATATATATATATATATATATATATATATATATATATGAGTGATAAAAAGCTGGGAATTTATGGTACACACCTATAGTCCCAGCTACTTTGGGAGCATGATGCAGGATTCCTTCAGCCCAGGAATCAAGTCCAGCCAGGGTAATAAAGCAAGAAAGAGCCCCATCTCTAAAATCAAAATCTTAAAAAAGCTGACAATTGAAAACCTCCAAAAGGGGGGGGTATAATTTGCAATTAAATTGGAAAACTAATGTGACCTCTTTACACCTCCGTTGTCAGTTCTACTGGGGCTATTTTAAAGTAGTCAAATTTTTTAATTTAAGCTTTTGAACATTATTATCTTAAATATAAAAACATTATTATTGGCACTTCCAAACCTTAAAAAGAAAAAATTTGTTCTCAGGTGGCTATGGTGGTTCCAGTAGCAGCAGTAGCTATGGCAGTGGCAGAAGGTTTTAATTATTCCCAGGTAAGTAAGCACCTTTTTGTGTGTAAACTTAATTCTTAAATTGCTGATGAACCCAGTAACCCTAATGTAGCTGAGCAGTGCAACATAGTTAACATTGTAATTGCAGTAAAATTGTGGATATTAAGTTAATATTCAGATCAGCAAAATTTGTGGGAACAAAACTTGCTGTTGGATTGTAGCCATGAGTCTTAATATGTTTAGATTAACAACTTTATTCCATATTGTTCAACAGGAAACAAAGCTTAGCAGGAGAGGAGAGCCAGAGAAGTGACAGGGAAGCTACAGGTTACAACAGATTTGTGAACTCAGCCAAGCACAGTGGTGGCAGGGCCTAGCTGCTACAAAGAAGACATGTTTTAGACAATACTCATGTGTATGGGCAAAAAACTCCAGGACTGTATTTGTGACTAATTGTATAACAGGTTATTTTAGTTTCTGTTCTGTGGAAAGTGTAAAGCATTCCAACAAAGGGTTTTAATGTAGATTTTTTTTTTTTTGCACCCATGCTGTTGATTGCTAAATGTAATAGTCTGATCATGACGCTGAATAAATGTGTCTTTTTTTTTTTTTTTTTAATGTGCTGTGTAAAGTTAGTCTACTCTGAAGCCATTTTGGTAAACTTCCCCAAAAGTGTGAAGATAGAATTCCTTCAGGGTGATGCCAGGTTCTATTTGAAATTCATTTACAACCTGCTTGGGTGGAGAAGCCATTGTCTTCAGAAACCTTGGTGTAGTTGAACTGATGGTTGCTGTTGTGACCTGAAGTTCACCATTAAAAGGGGTCATGCAAGGAAAAATCATGGAATTATTGGTTATAAAGATGATTGTTGGCATATCCTATGCAATATATCTAAATTGAATAATGGTACCAGATAAAAATTATAGATGGGAATGAAGCTTGTGTATCAACCATTATCATGTGTAATCAATAAACGATTTAATTCTCTTGAAAAAAAAAAAAAAAAAGCTAGGACCAAAGAGAGGAGAGGAAGGCAAGAGAGTATAAAATGAATACAATACCAACTTACACAAGTAACAGGATTTGACCTGAAAATCAGTGCTGTGTAAATTTAGTTCAACTCAATAAATGCACATTGAGTGCCTATCCTGTGTCAGAGATAAATAGTGAGTAAGACACAGCTGCTGACTTCAAGAAGCAATGTTCTTTTCTGTGAGACATATGCAGGCATATGATGAACATTTTTATGATCTATTTTCTTCTAAAGTGAAGCAAATACAGTTCTAAGCATGTTTTGGTACTTTAAAGCAAACTCAAGAAAGTTGTTCAGAAGCGATACCAGGTAGAGCAGCTTTTGGAAATTTTCTTATTTCTATTCCCTCTCATACCTGGGACGTCATGACCCTCAGAGTGAATTCATGGAAGGTGGGTGACGTGAAGTAAAAGTGTGGCTTATTGTTAGCGGCAATAGAAAAGGGCCTGTCCTAGGACAAGAGTGTGTTAAGCCTTACATTACACATCTCCGGTGCTGATGGTTCCATACAAGCTTCGACTGGACTGACAGCCACTTAATCATGGGTGAATGACTTGTTACCTGGTAATGAAACCACTCACTTTGACAACTGAAGCCATTGCAGTCCTGCAATCAGCCTAGAAAAGTCATTCCTGGTGGGAATACAGTGGGAGGCCTGGTATAGGTGAATATTCAAAAAGCCTCAAAAAGCATCATTTTCTCAGAAGGCAACATCCTCTGTGTGGCTTGAGGTGATACACATACGTGCTTTACACCAATCCCGTTTTTATTTTCATGCCCCTCATGATGCATCCCTGTGCTGTGTGCTGTCTCTCCTTTTCACAGTGTGCTGCTATGACAGAAGGAAGGAAGCAGAACTGTTAGACATCCAGGTAGATAATAGAAGCTATGTTTGCATAGCATTTAAGAGCTATAGAGCACTTTAATGTTCACTCAGCTCTCTACAGTGAACAGAAGTATTACTACCTCGGTTGTAGGAGAAAACAGGAGGTCCAGAGGGGCTGTAAGTTTCCCAAGTTGCCCAACAAACAACAGATGCAATGAGTTCTCAAGCTGGAATCTTCGGATCCCTAGCCTAGGGCACCTACTCCTCTACCATGATGGTTCATTGTTGATTTTGGTTTAAAGGGCCGTGGGTGGTGATGAATTTTTTATTGTGTGTGTGTGTGTTTAAGTATTCTTCTGGAGGACAAGGGAAAGACCCCACAGTCTCTAGCACAATTTCCATGAACAGGAGAAATGCAAAACTGGTGTAAAATGAAGGAATTACTCCTTTTATCCAATTGCTACATAACAGTTGTCCTCATGTTATATGATTTTTTAAATATGCAGTTTGGATGCTAGACATGGAACCAGGGACAGCAGGGTGGCAGCTCCTTGGTCCTCTGCACGTTAGAGGCTGGTGTGGAACCATCAGGTTTGAACTGTTTTTTCGTGGTCAGAGGTTCCCACAGGGGCATCTACTTCCAGCAACAGTGACCCTGGAAATTTTGCATCCACCCCAATTCTTCCTGCTTTCAGAGACTTTCAAGGAACCTATCAAACTGGTGACTGCTTGACAGACTTGTAGTAATGCTGATCTTACTGATGTAAGTAGTATTTACTATGATGCAGTTATTTGAGGAAAAATAGAAAGGCCGTTGAAAACCTGAACCATCTTTTCACTGGAATCTATGCCTGGTTCTTAAGTATATTTTTTCTTCTTGGATCAAATCATCTACTATAGGTGTGGGGGGAAAGCTACAAGACATTAGGCCAGTATCAGCTACTAATGAATAAGTATTAATCAAGTAAGTTCACATTTATATGAAGAGTCTATAATAATAGCTACAAAAATAACTGTCATTTATTAAGCATTTAGTAAGACTCAAACTTTAAATTATTTCCTTTGCTTCCACAATCTTATGAGGAAGTTTGGAATGAGAGACTAAGGTTTAGAGGTTAAACAACATGTTCAACTAAAATGTAGAAGAGTCAGATTCAAATCCAGATCTTCCATAGTAATGACTTTGTGACCAAAACACAATCCTTTTGCTCAATTAGATTAAAATGTACAAGGAGCCCTGAAAAAGCAAGTGGAAAAATAGCAGTTCATGGCGGATATAATGGAAGTCATAAGAGGAGAGTGAGCGAATGTGCTTTGAGATTTGAGAAGCAGCAAAGCTCTCACCTGGTGGAAGCGGCTAGGGCAGAAGAGGCTATGTGGAGGCTGTGACAGCTGAGGTGGGCCTGGAGGAAAAGGTTAGATTATTGTAACAGGGCAGTTTTTCTGTAGTCTATACACATAAATATACTTAAATAGAAATGTTAATTCTGTGTTAGCAGCAGAGAACAACATTTGAAAAATCTGGCTCTTGGGGTTTTATTTGAAATTATTTCTTGATTCATGAGTCAAAACTCAGAGCCTCTCTCTCTTGCACACATGTGTGCACACACATCTCTACACACACGCAGTCCTAGTGATTGTGTGCACACATACACACATAGTAGGATTAATATGATTTTTAAAATCATATTCTCTTCAGAATGTCCTTGTTTTTAGAAGAAATACTTAAAGGAAAAGTGGCACAATGTCAACCCTGTCTGCCTCTACTTCTATCAGCTGCAGAGCCACACCAGACCCATTACAATCCACATCAGAGAAATGGATACTCTGAATCCTGACTCTTGGTAATCAGAAAACTAGTCAGCATTCTAAGACCTGTGTCAGAGCTACCACGCACACACACACAAAAGCCCTCTACAACTGTGCTTGCTAGTGGAAACAAGAGAAACAAGACTTTCCTTGCCTGCCCCTTCCATATCTCACAGGAAGGCATTCTGATTAGTGGAATCTGGATCACATTTGGAACCCTAGCTGCAAGACAGTATCAGAAATGTAGATTTCAGCTTTCTAGTCTCTGTAGTAAAGGTGATCACTCCAGAAGAAGGTTGGAAAGGATCTTGAGTGCCAATTCACGATATTCATAAAACCTGTGGTTGTTAGACAGTCATCATACTAGTTTTCTATTTCCGCATAACAAATCATCCCCAAATTTAACAGCTTAAAACAACAAAGCATTATTATCTCATAGTTTCTCAGGGCCAGGAATTCAGGAATGGGTTAGCCAACAGTCGTGGCTCAGCATCTCTGGTGAGGTTGCTGCCAGGATGTTAGTTGGGGCTGTAGTCAGCCAAAGGCTTGACTCTTGCTAATATAACTAGAAGAGAGTTTATTATATGGTAGTAAAGGTTTAATGAATTACTTCCAAGATGGCAGTAATATGACTATTTGTAGGAGGCCTTAATTCCTGGCTGGCATTTAGCAGGAGGCCTCAGTTCCTCACCATATGTCTTGACTGTCCTCATAGCATAGTAGTTGGCTTTCCTCAGAGCAAGAGTTCTGAGAGAGAGAGAGAACCAGGAGGAGGCCACAAGCATTTTAAGCCCTTGTCTTAGAAGTCACACATTGACCTCTGCCATATTTTATTTGTTAGAAGCAAGTCACTAGGTCCAGTCCATTCTCAAATGAAGGGGAATTGGAGTCCACCTTTTGAAGGGAAGAGTATCACAGAATTTGTGGACGTATTTAACAACCATCACAGTTGCCTTTACCCATCAATGGTTGACAGAGCAGGGGGATAGTCAGAAAGGATCTAATGCTACAGTGAAGGTTGACCCAGTGAGGGATGAACTTTTTGGGTACAGGTGGATCTGACGGTCTAGGTCAGCCTGAGTAATTAATATCCCCAGCACCTCGCACAACGTAAACCCTACACTACACGGTAGACACTATAAATATTGAATAAATGAAGGAGGGAAGGAAACAAGGACTGATTGAATAGGGAGATGGTGTCTGGATGAAGAAAAATCCCAACTTTTAGGATCCCAAACCATAATTAAACTAATCCTTTAAATATGGTGATTCACATGGCAAGTCTGCTTGCATTTGGGTCTGTGAGTTGTTTCTTTAACAATAAGACAACATATTTCAAAACATTTCACAAAACCCAAACATTGTGCCAAGCCAGTTTGAACTCCTCATATATCTGTTGTTTAGGATTTGCAATCAGCAAATAGAAGCTACAGTCAAGAGCAGATCAATAGCCCCACACGCTCTAGGTATTATTAAGGAGACAGCCATTGCTTTCGAGCAGTGGAAAATGTGCTCACCCTCTAGGCTCAGCAAATTTGGAAGAGAGGAAAGGTGATTGTTACTGTTCTATCTTACTTTCTTTTTTCAACAGCCTGAATCTCTTGCTATTTTTGAGAAGTTGCTTCCTGTCTAGCAAGATGCAGTTAATGACAGAGCAGCAGATTTCTCACTCATCAATCTGAACTAGCAGGGCTAAACCAGCACAGCACTTTTGAACATGCTGCTGGTGAGAGAAAGCAGAATGTCAGACTGGTTGTCTTTGAAAGGCTTTCTTGAATCACATGGCTAGTTTCCTGAAGACCGAAAAACACGCTTCAGGGTGAGAGCATTCTACTGCTCAGGTGGAGTTCTGAGAAATCCACGGAGCACCCTGTTAAAAAGTTGGTATTATGCACCCAGTCCTGTGATTTGCTTCAAAGCCTCTATTTTGAGGACACTGGATTAGACATGCTGTTACAACAGAACTTTAAAAAAATCTATATAATTTATTTTACAGTTAAAGATATTTTGCAGCATTTCTTTTATTTAGCATTACTTATTGAGCTCTTATTAGGCACTCGCTAGTGCACTAAACCTCAGGAATACAGGAAGAAATGGTTCTTGCTTCCACATCCATTAAAGGCCAGCTTTCTATTCCTAACTGAAAACCCAATATGGAACCCAAATAAGGCCTTAAATTTTTTACCTCTACTTGATCTGGCTCAGAACTGGAATATAATATGCATTTGATAGACTCTTGGAATGAAAACAGAGGGGCCTATTGCCTAACACTGCCTCATTCTACTTGTTGCTCTGTTTTCAAAGTCACAATCAAGCACAATGAAAATTGTGACTATTTGTGGCCCTTTCAATAAACTTGGCTCTGCCTTATGGCCCTTTGACTTTAGCACAGCAGGGCTTTGCTCCTGGTGTGTCCTGCTCTGCTCAGTCAGGTGGCCACAAGCCATGCAGTGAACTGAGCAAGTCCATACGATTAGTTAGAATTTTTTACACTGTAAGTGGCTGAAACCCAGAGGTCCTGCTGTTCCCAAGAGCAGTCATTGTCAGGGAAGCTCAACCAATAGCCCCAGATCTGTTTCTCAGCTTTGCGCCCTTTGGATGTGAGCTCTGTTCCAGTGTCCCTTGATCTTGTTCTTTTCATGGTAACGAGATAGCTGCAGCGTCTGAAAACTCCTATTCTCCTATTCTTGTCCAGGGCAAGGGTGAAAGCTTTGCTTTCCTAAGGTCTCAGCAAGCAGCTCCTAGAATCCCACTGCTCTGTTTGGTTACATGCCCACCAATCACTGTGGCCATGGTGGGGTATGCTGTTAGACTTAAACCAATGAGAGCTCGTCCTCAGTGCTGAGTGTGGGATCAATACCACCCAAGCTGCTGACTGAGGCTGAGGGAGAGGTGATTTCTTAAAGGGAATTAAGGCACTATTAGAAAAGGAGTGTGGATGTTCTCAGCCTTCTTTTCTTTTCTTTTAAAAAATAGACTTATTTTTTAGAACAATTTTAGATTTACAGAAAAATTGGTAACATAGCATGGAGAGGTCCCATATTTCCCCCATTCCTGGTTCCAATTTTCCTTATTATTAACATGTTACCTTATAGGGTACTTTTGTTACGATCAATGGATCAATAGTGAGACATCATTAAGTAAGGTCTGCACTTTAGGCATATTTTCTTTTTCTTTCTTTCTTTCTTTCTTTCTTTCTTTCTTTCTTTCTTTCTTTCTTTCTTTCTTCCTTCCTTCCTTCCTTCCTTCCTTCCTTCCTTCCTTCCTTCCTTCCTTCCTTCCTTCCTTCCTTCCTTCCTCTCTCTCTCTCTTTCTTTTCTTTCTTTTGAAACAGAGTCTTGCTCTGTTGCCTGGGCTAGGGTGCTGTGGCATCAGCCTAGCTCACTGCAGTCTCAAACTTCTGCCTCAGCCTCCTGAGTGGCTGGGACTACGGGCATGTACCACCACACCTGGCCATTTTCTTTTTTTTTTTTACTTTTAGCAGAGATGGGGTCTCTGTCTTGCTCAGGCTGGTCTCAGACTAATGAGCTCAAGGAATCCTCCTGCCTCAGCCTCGAGAGTGCTAGGATTACAGGCGTGAGCCACTGCACCCAGCCCGTATTTTCTTATTTTGACCTAATGTCCCTTTTCTCTTCCTGGATCCCTGTCATGATACTGTATTATGTTTAGTGCTCATGTCTTCTTATGTCCTCTTGGTTGTGGCAGTTCTCTTACTTTCCTTAATATCCCCCTCTTTCTCCCTCTGACTTAAAATCAAGGCTTACCTTTTCCAGATCAATGTGCTCAGCTCATAGCAGGAGTTGAGGAAATTATTAGTTTGATAGTTGACTTAATAAAATCTGACTTTTATATTCTTAGTTCATTTAATAGTTTTAGGGATTTTTCCCTCCAGGAGTATTTACATCTTACACTAGAATCTGATTGAAGCCAAATTGGGTGATGCTCTGAACATAAAATTGCAGGTTTTCTCAGGGGAGGTGGTAATAATGGGGTTGGGAAGAAGAAATATTTTATTTAGCCTTTGGGGACTTCATTGCACATCTGAATTCATACTGTACGGGCAGGCCTATGTAAGGTCCCATGTCGTGGAGTAGAACTTTGACATAACAGAGGATAGGATTCAGAAGATAGCAACTGTGATTGCTAAAAAATACTAGTCAAAGAAATAATTACTTCAGGTAACTTGCTTCAGCCTATCAAAGCGAATTTGGAAAAGAGAGGCTGGGGCTCAAGTACATGAGAAAAAGTGATGTATACATATGTTTAATATATACACACACATATATATTTGTGATACATATATTCGTGATATATATTTTCATATAATATATAAGTGATATATGTGTGTGTATATATTTTTCTTCTTTTTTTTACATTCTCCACAGCCTCTAAGGCTGGAGATAAGAATTGATAAAATTTTTTAGTTTGATTTAGCTATCTGTAATTAACAAATCAATGTATAGTCATCTTTCACAGTTCGCTAACAGCCAGCTATAACAGCCTTTAGTCCTGGAAAATTGAAGATCAGTATTGTTCTAGCAAATTCTGGCCTTTTCCTCATTTTACTCTGCACAAACTGTATCCTTCAGTGCAAGAAGGAGATAGTGACAGGTGATTCCTGAAAATGATTGAAGTAGTAAGTGAGCTCTAGAAACCAATTATGTGGATTTTGCTGGCCCAGGGCGGCTTTAGTGACTGATATATTCCTGCCTACCACAGCATCTTTGCCAAAGCCAAGGGTAGGATTTTTTGAGTCCTCTTTCAAGAAGACTCAGTTGTGGATAAGACAGAGAGGCTGCCACTGGCTGTTTCCCTTCCATAAACAGATATCTAATCCTCTGGGGATCCAATCTCAGGCTCATACGAACCCTGAGCACACCTGCAAAGCAGGTAAACCTGGTATTTTGTGCCCCAAGTGTTCTTTTCCCTCAATGCTGAATTCTGAGCCCTCCCTCTTCAAGTATGGGGCCCTTACGCTAGGGTTCTCATAGTCTCTTGTCTTCCTTTCAAAACCCGCTCCTTGGAAATAGCAAATCCTTTTGCATCAGGATATGAATACCTGAAAATGCTCAGCTTTTGTCTAGGAGTGAACACTTAATTGAAAAATTTCAGGCATCAGAGAACTGTGGCTAGGGCATGGAGGGTACATGCGTTTTAGGCAGGATCCCTTCCATCCCTATGCTCCTGAAATGTGGGCAACCTTAAGTATCCAGTTCCCACCCTGTATGTGACTAGAGACAGGAACTGGAGTCAGAATTAACACCCTGCTCAGCTGCAGTGCATGGAGAAACCTGTCCTTTCTCACTAAGACTCTTCTGGTTTGTGCCATCTTTTGATCCTGGGGTGTGATGGTTCTCTCAGCATATTATTAAGGAAAACAGTCCTTTGTCTCACTGCTCTGTGTTTCATATGCAAGTATTCCAGAAACATTTCCTGAGTACCTACTTCTGCTAGGGGTTGGATGTTGGAAACTCTGGGATAGGCAAGGTAGCACTGACCTATTGAGGCTCGCAATCTCACTGGGAAACCTACACATGGACAAGTCATTCTGCCCAAAGGCCCACGAGGGAGTGCATTCTTCTCTGGTAATGGACTGGATGGACAAGTGAAGGATAGAATGAGGCTGGGGAGAAGAGGGCTGACTAGGAAGGACTGTTCCAGAAGCAGCTGGGAGTTCAGCAGTGCCTCGTTGGATTTGACAGGAAATGATGGAGGAAAGGAAATTCACTCCTGACAGGAAGACCAGCCATGAGGCGCATGCTCTGGTGAGGCTGTAGCCTGAAGGGCACAGAGGAGAAAGAGGAGGGAGGTAATTGGAGGCACCATCCCGGGGGAGTAGTAAGGATCCAGCACTGAACTCAGATAGACCCAGGTCCCAGTTCTAGCTTCACTGATTACCAGCACTGTCACCTTCGGTATTTTACTGAACTTTTCTGTGCCTCATTTTCTCATCTAGAAGATGGGGCTAATAATGGCAGCTATCTTGTAGGCTTGATGTCAAGATTAAAAGCAATCTCGAGGATAAAGGCTTGGAAAAGTTCATGGTACATAGCAATAGCTCAAAAAATGTTTTTGTATAGTTAGGGTAACAATAGACATTGTACCAAATAAACCTCCAAATTTTGGTGCTTAACACAATAGTCTATTTTTACTCATATAGCATTTGTATGCAGATGTTCTTGTTTTCAGGGATTCTTCAGTTCAATGATTTTGCCATCCCTGGGAATCTCAGAGCCCTTGGCATTTAGTCAGCAGATGGGAGTGGGAAAAATCAAGCCCCTCTTAACTTTTACCCAGGCCAGAAAGCAACACATACTTGATGAGAACAGGTTCCACAGCCCTACCTGGATTCAATGCGGAGTGAGGGGAACAGTTTCTGGCCAGACAGCTGCTTCCCAGCACCACCCTCAGGCTGAGGAAGAAGGAGCATGGGTTTTGGTACACAGTTAGCCATCCCTGCCTCTGTTAGTCAAGAAGATGATGAGGAAGAGGAGGAGGAGGAGACTGAGGTTAGATCATGGAGCATCATAGCTTATAGATTGAGGATCTAAGATGCTTTTTCCCAAAGATGTTGGGGTTTAGGGGACAGCAATGACACATCTCATTAGGCACCATCTGAAATTCATTGCTTCTTTTCTCTTTTACCCCAGGGTGGGAGTGTCACACTTCCTGGGGCCCACAGAACAAGTGGTCATCTTGTTTTCCCTGTCATCGCTGAAATGAAGCAGGCCATGGGATTTATAGTCTGTATAAGGCTTGGAGTCAGTTTATTAGAGTGAGTTCATGCAGAGGGTTAGCCAAGTAGCCCTCCAAGTTGAGAAATAATAACACTGCAGCTCTATCTCTGCTTTTATCTGAGAAGCTACAAAGTACTTTACAAAGCCTGACAGCATCCCCTTGAGGTGACTAATATTATGGCTATTTTAACAGGGAGATTTTTATCTCTGTTACGAGTTAGTATAAAGCCATTCTGAAAACACCCTGGCCAAGGTTAAAAATTCTATTCAGGAAACAGAGGCAGTTGCACACAAGCTTTGTTTCCCATTCTTCCCTTTCAGAACTATGTAGAGATCTGTATTTTATCATTATGATGCTTTTCTTGCTGATATCTCTGGTATATTTCTCCATACAGGAGATCAGTGAGACAACCAAAACCCTTTCATACATTTCAACAGAAAATTATTTCCCTTATGAAACTGACCTTCTTTCCTACAGGAGTGACACTTTGTTGTGAAAGTCCAAATAAGTGAGCAAAAAAAAAAATCTTGCCTCTTAGCAAAGATCACGCCTGAGTTTATGCCTAAAGCTTTAGTGGGAGTTTGCTGTCCAGGATATCTTTGTAGATGATCTTGCTTAGGAAAAATCAGAATTTGGGCTCCTTTACACAAACCCTCCTTGGCATCTCACCCTTTTTTATTTTTACTGATAATAATTATGTGCTTTGGAGACAGACAAGCCTCTTTAAAAATCCAGGCAATTGCTACTGCCATCAAGGGCAAGTTGGTGGCAAGGGGTTGGGGGGGGAGGGGTTTCTCTTTTATCCATTAAGTATAAGACTTCTATCCTGGTGCTGTAGGTCCACTCCCTTGGACTCTGAGATGGTTGTCTGCATGCAGGGAACTCATGAGACAGTGATCTCATGAACCATATACACAAAGGAGTGAGAGAAGCAGGGTTATGCAGAGGGACAAGTGGAACCGTGAAGCAGTTGTGACAAAGGCCTCAGACAGTCCCAGTGGTGACTCTGGATCTGGAATGACCCTTCACAGTTGTCCAGAGTTGAGGCAAGAGGACCTGGTTTTGTACTGCTGCATTGACAGACATTGGGTGTTGACTGACTATGAAGGGGGTGTGACTTTGGGCAAGAAGACCTTCTTGAGCCAAGAGCAATTCCTTAGAGGGATTCTGCTATGCATTATCAGTGGCCAACACCTACCATTCAGGGGGAGGAAATGTGTGTCTCCATCCTGAAGGGTAGCGTGGACAGTGTAAAACAGCATCCACTACAGGTTGTTCCTTGCACTCTTGGATCCACTGTCTTCAAATATGAAATTCACCCCATTTGGGAACAGGTCCCCAAGAATTCTGGTTAGCCTCTTTCAAGGGGAAAGTTACAAGTGGTAGGTTAGAATATGAGCCTCAGCCCCTGCAATGCAGCTGGTCCCAGAGCCACAGCACACACTCATCATTTCTCAACTCTACCACCCATTCTAGCTCCTCTTACCCTCAGTTAACATGTTTTAGGTCAAAGTTTCTTGTCTTGTGAGGTAGATCAGACTCTCATCCCTGAGGAGTATAAAACCCTGGTCACCATCCTTTTCTATCTTGAGTAGGAGAATACCAAGAGACACCCCAGTAGACACCTGGTCAGAGGGAAATATTTCCTCTCTGCAGGCCAGCACCTGCAGACCTGAAGAGCCTAAAGTTGTGAAAAGAGACACAATTTTCCAAAATAGGTCACTAAGAGTGCTGACAGTTGGACCACTTCTACTTCCACCCACTGGTTCCAGATCCATTTATTCTAACTATTGGTGGCACACTGTCCTTGAAGAGTATCATCTCCAAGCTAATACCTCAGGGAGCCTCCCAAAGGTTGGCTGAGTTCTGCAGCTTCTGGGTTATTCAGTATGTGATAGGAGCAGTGGACCCCATACTCATATGCCCACTGCTCTACCTTCTTCACTCTAAAGTGGGTACCTTTCTAGCTTATGTGTGATTCCATGTTGGTGGACCAAATATTCTGTAAGCTCTTGTATAGTAGCACAGGCTGAGTCCCTATGAGAAGAGAAAGAAAACTTATACCCAAAATGGGTATTAATTCCAGTCAAAATGAATCAGCGTCCCTTTTGATTAGAATGTAATCAACTTGCTACCAAGCAGATGTTTGGTCTTCTCAAGGGATGGTGCCATATGGAGGATCATTAGTCCCTTTTACTGGCAGGTGGGATGTTGGTCAGCAGCAACAGCTAGATAAGACTGAGTACAAGGGGTCCTATGCCATCCAGCCCATCTGTACCATCCATCTCTGCCACCATAGCTACTTTGCCATGTGACTATTGTGCCATAACTGGTATGGCCAATAACAGAGGCTACCTTACATTGAATGCCTGTCTACTTGGTTGTCAAGGAGTATAAATGTCCAGAAGTCCTCTAAGTGTTTTGACATTTCTCTTCTGTGTATGTTTATTTGAGTAAATGGTCATAGGTCCCTTTGGGGAAGGACTGAGAAAATCATTATCATATATACTTGCTGTGGTGTTACACAATCCCGTCTCCCAGTAACTCAGCCTCCTCTTCTGTCATTGTGCTCTAGGTCTGAAAACCTGCTCAGATATGAAAATTGTGCAAGGGATTTTTATTTTATTTTTAGTTTAATTGAGAATTACCCTGGACCTCCTGATAACCCGTCCTTAATTTCTCTTGATTATTTGGATTATGCAATATCCTGGTTGGCTGCCCACCTATCTTGCCCCTCAAGATGTTGCATTCTATTAACCATGTCTATAGCTCTCTGCATCTTAAGTGCTCATGGTAACAGCTACGACTTTTCCATTTACTATAATTGTACTTACTTTGTTTGTGATGGTTAAGTGCCACCACATAGTTTCTATTACAATGGGATCCTGTCAGATCCATTGTTATAAGGGGGCCCAGTTCTCTAACAACATCTCTTACCATTAGCCATAGACTAGGCATAATGGCTATTATTGATCTTCTTTATGATGCTTGTACCTATATCAGCAGGACATTCCTTATCATTTTGGACACTCAAAGTATCCTGTGGACCCTCTGAATTCACTGAACATAGTTGACTGATGGGATTTCTAGCCTTATATAGTATACCCATTTTAGCATCCTATTTCTCTCAGCCCTTTGATCTTTTCTTCTGTCTACTGCCATGGCAGTTATTGCATGACTTAGTGTGAGCCATGCAAGCCTCCAAGAGCTGTCATGCACCATGACATGACATGTCAGCATGTCAGCACCATCTCCCAGAGTCCTTGCCAGGGTTTATATCATGTATCACTGAAGCATATTCCCATATCTAGAAACTCTCCCTTATCCAACCTTATTTTCTGTTCCTTGATCTAGCACCCTGAAGATCCAGTGGTATGCATTCTCCTGAATGCTGGTACATATTGCTAGGTCCTAGCAATACTTAGGAGCATAGTGACTTTTTTCCCTTAGGAGGCCCAGCTCTTCCTCAGCTGGTTATGTTATAGGTTGGCCTTGGCTATTGCTCTGGTGACCAAGAGAGGAGAAGAGGGTAGACTCTGGGGAAGCACATGTTGTTTGTCAAGTCAATCAATATTCTTTGTAGTGTTATCATCAAGTGATGGGGGAGTGAGCCTCTCCTCAAAGAGCTCAAATGGTTCTTTGGGATCTGAGGTTCCAAGATTTTCAGTTATGTTGACCTTGATGTCTTTATCTCAAGTCTCAGGATTCCATTTGTTCCCAAACAAGGCCCTACCCTTTTATAGTGGACTTGTTGGGGTAGTGAATTCAGCCTTCTCTGAACACCACTGTTCTTATGATTAGGTCCCTAGCATCCCAGGATCCTACAGCATCCAGCTCACCTGCTGTAGACCATCTTGATCTTCAATGAGCCTGAGACACAAAAGCTATCACCCCACAGTGCAAACAAGCACAAGACTCATAACCCAAAGGTCTATCAGACTATCTCTCTTGAAAGAAAAAAGGAAAATTATTCTTTATTTTTTCTGATGGGTCCTCAGTAGCAGAAAGACAAAACACCAATTAATATCTTACTAATTCACTGTGTTGCTTAGTAAGTACACACAGTACAGTGCCTGGCAGAGGATAAACACTCAATAATAAAAATAAGGATAATAACATCAATTGTTTACTGTTTACTCTTTGCCAAGCACTGTTCTAAGTTCTTTTCACTTGCTAAGGCATTTATCCCACAAATAGCCATATGTGATAGTGATATAATTTCCATTTTATAGATGAGGAAAGTGAAACACAGGGACATAAAGTAAATTTCCCAAATTCACACAGCTAAGTAAGTGGTGGAGCTGTGATCTGGGCTTATGCCTAATCTCAGAGCCCATGCTTAGCTCATAATCATTACCGTATTTTACTCTAATTGCTAGTAAATTGTAGCTATTATTTTTATTATATCCTCTAACAAGTCTTTGATATGTGATAATGTTATAAGAAAGGGCTTTGTTGGAATTTACATCTAAATCTACATTCCGATGGATGGATCCCATTTAAAAATAAGAAATTCCAGGTCTTTTGTGTCTTCCTTTAGGATTGTGTTTCTCAAAATTGGGGTACATTAAAGTCTCCTGGGTACCTTTTAAAACTCCCAACACTCAGGCTGCATGCCAGAACAATTCAATCAGAATCTCTAGGAGTGAGACCCAAACAACAGTATTTTTTGGAAGCTTTCCAGGTGATTACAATGTGCAACCACATTTGAGAATTGCTGTTCGGGGCCCCATCTGCCACTGCCTCACAGCAGGGCTCTGCAGTTGGCTTTCTTCCCTCTCCACAGGGTCTTCCTGAGGAAGCACACTCATGTTCTACAACCATGATGGCTCCTGTCTCTTTTTCGGGTCCCAGTCCCATTCCTGCACTACTCTTAAGAAGTAGACACAATTATTAATCCCCATTTTTCAGGGGAAATCAAGGCACTGAGACATTAAGTATCTTACCCAATGTCACCACTAGGAAGTAGTAGAGCTAGGGTGCAAACCTAGGCATTCTGACCCAAAAGTCCATGTGATTGATTATTAAACCACACCACTACTTACTAGACATCTCCATCCATTGCTTGAATCTTATGTGCCAGACTGATTTTCCCTACCTCCAGCCTTCTCTGATGCCCCACCTTCCATAAAGGAAAACCAGTGTTATCATTCTTCAGCACTCTTTGTCTTCATTAAAGACATCTGGTTGGTTTTTCAATTAAAATTTAAGATTCATCTTTGATTCCTCTACTTCCTTTGCCACTTGTATGTAAGCAAATGATTAGAATATTAGGCAGAGAGAAAAATGTGAGCTGTAGAGTCTGACTGAAGGGGATGTGAGTGGAGAAAGTCCAGGCAGACCTTTATGGAGGAGTTGAAGAGTAAGTAAATACTAAATCCAATCAATTCATATCTCCTATTGATTCTGCCTCCTCAAAATCTCCTTCATCTGTCACTTCTCCATGATCACTACCATTGCCCTAGATCAAACCACCATTCTCTCTGTTCTAAACTATTTCCCTTGTCTTTTAACTATTCTCTCCCCACTTTCCCCACTCCAGTCTACCTTTGATCCAGGGAAAGCTGGCCGAGGCACAAGTCTGGTCATGGCATCTAAGTCTACTCTTAGCTGATGAGAGGTACATTTTTACATGTGAGAATAATTTGCATAGAATATTAATAAACTTTAAAAATAATGTGAATTGATCCAACAGATTTTCTCCTGAAGCAATAGAAACTATGCAAATGAAAAACCTAGTTATACCTTATAGGTCATGGGAGCCAGAACAGGAGTCACCAGCTCCTACAAGGGCCAGGCAGGTAATACTGTTAAGCACGTGGGTGGTGGGAGGTGGGGAAACAGAGACAGACTGGAGAGTGTCTGCCCTGTGTGAAGGGAGTAGCTACTCCCACGTGAACGGGCTGTTGCCTTGTGGTACTGTGGACCCAATGTAGCCAGCTTATCCCATTTTTCACCAATAGCCAGAAATTCAAATTTAATGTGCTATCTTTTGGTTTTTAAATGTTGAAAAACAAATCAAACTTTTTACTATCATAGCACAAACAAACGATGCCCATGGGCTGATGTGTTCGGTGGCCTCTAGTTTACAACCAATGGCCTGGAGAGGGTTGTTTTCTCCTCCGTGTACTCTGGTTCTCCAGTTAAATTGTACATCCCCCAAGGCCATGAATTTTAAAAGTAGGTCCTAATGAAAAGTGCTCTCCAGCAATTTCTGAAATGAGCTTTATCCTATTAAACAAACAATGTGTGGGCAGAAATGGAGACGTTTCCTCAATGGTTACAGGGTCACTAGATGGACTGTGAAATTTTAATCAAGTAGAAAAGCACGTGTACCATGCTTTTTTCTGCAGCATCATTTCCTCACTGAGGCAAGTTTCTCTGATTCTAAACAACTAGAAAAGGGAAAGGAGAAAATAATGAAATCTAACATTACTGAGGGTTAGGGTTAGGGTTAGTAAACGCAAAACATGTTGCTAGGTAGAGTTAATACAGTTTTTAATTCTCCCTGTCATCTTAGAAATGTACCTGAAGGAGCCTGTACTTCCTCTGAGTCTATTCTCCCTCTAAGTGCTGAGTTGACACAATGGTGTTAAGACAATGATGAAAAGCTGTTAGCTTTGGTGTTGAGATATCAGCGACTAAAATGTTAGATAAATGGAAAAGATAATATTTTTTTCTTAAAAAATGGGAGTTCAAAGAAATAAAGTTTAACACACTAGAGATTGTATAGCTAGTAAGGGGCTGAGACTGCCATGCTAAAGGTAGTGGCTGGAAAGATCCTATTAGCGTGTCTTGGCTTTTTCTCGTTGCTTTAAACAAGATATATTCAAGCAAAAATTGGCTAATTTGAGATTTCGAATGGAAGGGAATATAGAAATTTAGAATCCAGAAAGTTGAGGTTTCGCTGGGCTTGAAAACAACTACTTCTGGATTTAAATATTCATTAAGAAAAGATAGACTGAAGAATGCATTGAACAATAAAGGCTCCTAAAATCTTTGCAGTTTGATTAAACTTCCAACGTGTGATTTTTTCTTCTTCTGAGTGTCTGACTCCATTTATCCAGCACAATCAGAAGAAGGATTAGACCCTTCAAAAATATTCACTTAGAATATTCCAAGAAATATGAAATTCCCCTCCTTATTTCTAGTCTTAGATATCTAAGATATTTTCCATTGTTGTAACAGGTTTAATTAACAGTTGTGTATTCAATAGTTGGTAGGCAGAATAATGTCCCCTCCAAAGATTTCCACATCTTAATCTCTGGAACCTGTGAATGTGTTACCTTACATGGCAAAACAGACTTTATAGATGTAATTAAGTTAAGGACTTGGAAATAGGGAGATTATCCAGGTTGGGATTGCCAATTTAGATTGTCCTAGATTGACAACCTAGATTGTCCGGGTGGTCTCTAAATGTAATTATGAGGTTCCTTGAAAGAGTCAGAGAACATGTAATGACAAAAGCAGTGTGTCGGATCAGAGAAATATTTGAAGATGCTGCACTGTCGGCTTTAAAGTTGGAGGAAGAGGGCATAAGCCAAGGAATGTAGGCAGCCTCTATACACTGGAAAAGGCAAGGAAACAGATTCTCCCCTCCAGTTTCCAGAAGAAACATAGACCTACAGCACCTTGATTTTAGCCCAGTGAGGCCCATTTCAGAATTCTAAGCTCCAGAGATATAAAAGAATAAATGCAGTTGTTTTAAGCCACTACGTTTGTGGTAGTTTATTACAGCAGCAATAGGAATGGATACAGACATAGTAAAGGTGAAAATCACTGATGAGGCAAGAAGAAAGCTTTTCTCTATCTTGATTAGATGGGTTCTGAGGGTATTACTCAGAAGAAACAGTCATTTGGAGCTGACGGGAGGGACCAAGTCCTTTCAAAAGAGCTACATCTTCAAACCATCATGAGTGGAGCAGTCCTGGACAAATGATACTGGGTCACAGTGGTCCTATGATTAGAGTATAAATCTATTCTAGGCTAAGACTTAGTATCCCCAGAGTAGTCCAATTACAACTTAGAGAAAAGACACCAAGACCCAGAGGGGCACCATAGTGTACTGGCTAAGAGCACATATCGTTGAGCCAGATTTTCTGAGTTCAATCTACTTCCTAGTTTTGTAACTTTAAGCAAGATACTTAACCTTTCCATGCCTCAGTTTTCCATCTGAAAAGTGGGGACAGCTATAACTTCTTCATAAGATTGTTGTAAGGAGTAAATGACTACATAAGGCACTTATAACTATTTCTGGCACATAATAAGTGCTTAGTAAGTATAAGCTGGCACTACTACTTGCTATATAGTGAATGAATAGCACCGACTCATGGCTG
>VSMD01081800.1:0-12933 GCA_008750895.1 Mirza zaza
ATCATCCCACCGCCCCACCGCCCCATCATCCCACCGCCCCACCACCCCACCGTCCATAGAGGCCACCTGAGCTCAGGTGCCTGGGAAGGCGACCTGCCCCAAGGCCATGTTCAGATGGTCCCGAGGCAGAAGAAAGGGCAGGGACTGAGAACGGTGCAACGGGCAGCGGAGAAGAAAAGCCGTGGGTGAAGCGAGCATTCTCGTAACTGTGTTATTCCCTCACCCTCACCCGTAACCACACGCAGTGATGAATCATCCGCTAACATCAGAGGACATTTTCATCTCCGCAACCTGCGGCAGCGACCACAGGAGCCAGCCCGTGAGTGCACCGAGAGGGGCCTGGTCACTTGGCACGTGGCCCCGGGCAGACCCGCCAGGAAACTCAGCACCAGCACCAGCCTCCGCGCAGCAGGGACCCCGGGAGACCCCGACAGCTGCAGGTGAGGCTGTGCCACCCCCATCGCCTGGCATTCTCAGGACGTCAGAAATCAAACGCTGACCAAAGTCCCCTCTGACAGCACCCGCTCAGGCTCTCGCCGCCTGCTCACACGCAGTGCGGCTCTCCAGACGGAATCCTCCCCAGCACGGAGGCCCGTCTGCACCGGCTCCTCGGGTAACTGCAGGGGACTGACATGTATTTTCCTAGTTTAAGAATTAAAGTTAGTGAGTAATGTACGTATTCTTCCTAGAGCGTTTGAAAGTAATGTGCTCTGGACAAGGTCCTTGTGATAAACAAGGCTGTCGCCTAGAGGGATAACAAAGGGCCTGAGCTGCGAGTAGCAAGAGCGGCCCCGCCCCACGGCATTGGGGGTCTGGAGGCCACACGATAAACACCCCATAAGATGGCTGGTGAGTCAATGACGGGTAAGACCCCTCAAGGGAGGGGCGACCTAAGCCAGGCACAGCCGCCGGGTTCAGCCGAAGATCTCAGGGGGTCACCCTAAGAGAAGCTGGGGATGAGAGATGCCCCCTGTGGCTCACCTTGCCCATCCTTGCTAATCTCGGTCTGTGATCTGTGCCTAGTGCCTAGAGCAACCACCTGGAGATTCTGAGTCAGGGGATATCTGCCTCCCTAAGGCTATGCATTCCGGAATTTATGGCCATTGCTGAAATGCCTGGGTGGTTACGTACAAGGAACTAACTTTAATTTTTTAGAGTATAAAAATAAAACTGACCCGGTGTATTATTACTGCAGTTACCCGTCTGTATGTGTGTCCATGTTTTTCTTTGTGTTCTGCATTTTTGTTTTATGTTCTGTGTTCATCTTCCATCCTGTAAATGGGCCACAACAGGTAACAGTCTGTGTCACAAGGCAGCAATGGGGAAGGTGCGAGCAGCCCCTGCCCTGCAGGCCGTGCTGTTCCTTGAGGTTCTCCAGGAAGCCACAAGCACCCGTTGAAGCTGTTCCTGAGCTGAGACTCAGGCTTGGTGTGTGGGGTCCCTTGGGCCGGCCCTGGGCAGCTCGCACCAGGAGGGACACCGTGGTCAGCACCGCCGGGGCCCGGGGCTGGTGGACAGAAAACACGGCCCATCAGTCCTGGCGCATCTGCGAACAGAGCGGAAACTAAAACTCGCATAGTTCAGAGTCAGGCAGCAGCGGGAGCTGTTCACTGCCTGTGCGTTAACCAGGTGGAGGTTAAACTCTGCCTGGGGCCTGACAGAGCCCCGCAGCCTCACAAAGCCCTGGCCTGTATACCTGCATGCCTATGCACCTGCATGCCTGCCTACCTGCACACCTGTACACCTGCACACACCAGTATACCTGCACACATCTATATGTCTGTGCACCTGCACACCTGTACACTTCACCCCTGCACGCCTATGCACCTGTACACTGCACACTTGTACACTTGTACACCTGCACATCTACATGCCTGTATACCTGCATGTCCACATGCCTATGTACCTGCATGCCTGCCTACCTGCACACCTGTACACATATACAGTTGCACACCTGCTCACCTGCATGCCTGCACACACCAGTATACCTGCACACGTCTATATGTCTGCACACCTGCACACCTGTATACACTTCACCCCTGCACACCTATGCACCTGTACACTGCACATTTGTATACTTGTACATCTACATGCCTGTATACCTGCATGCCCACATGCCTATGTACCTGCCTACCTGCACACCTCTACACATATACAGTTGCACACCTCACCTGCATGCCTGCACACACCAGTATACCTGCACATGCCTATATGTCTGCACCCCTACACACCTATACACCTGCATACCTGCACAATTCACACTTGTACACCTACACATCTTCATGCCTTACACCTGCATGCCTAAACACCTGTACACACCAGTAAATCTGCACACTTGTACACTTCATACCTTCACATACCTGCACACTTGTACACTTCACACCTGCACGTGCCTGCACACAACTGCATGCCTGCACATTCCCATGGACTGTACTACTTGGTGCCCGGTAAGATCCCCTTTCTGTTTAAATTAGCCCTGGTGACACCGACGTTCTGACACAATAGTTTTGATGCCAGGAACATATTAAAACAATGTTAAAAACAAGCCATGAAATTTTTTGCTTTAAAATATATATATGACACCAGCCTTGGCAACATAGCGAGACCTCATCTCTACAAATTTTTTTTTACAATTAGCTGGGTGGTGCACACCTGTAGTCCCAGCTATTCAGGAGGCTGAGGCAGGAGGATCTCTTGGGCCCAGGAGTTGGAGGCTGCAGTGAGCTGTGATCATGTCACTCCAGCCTGACAGAGGGAGATCCCATCTCTATAAAAACATCTATACATGTACATATGTACACACTCTCTCAAAGTCACGCAGCAGACACCAAACCTTGCACCTCTGAGTGTAGAATGCGGTGAGGGTCAGAGCACAGCGGTGGACGCTCCGGATGAAGTCAAGCCTTGGAAACACGAGCTTCTTGGTTCTTCAACATGGAAATGTCTTTTGAAAATATGGCTAAATCCTAGAGAACAAGGATGTCTATGTTGTATGAGATTTACAGGTGTTTTATTAGAAACCCAGGGCCGACCAGAAGGAGGAAGTGTCCCCAAACCACACAGAATGTGACCTTAGAGGACCAGCATCTGAGGCCAAAGAGGGTGACAAAAGAAAGAAGATGTGATTGCTGGGCTCAGAGGGGTCGGCAGGCGACCGGGCTGGGCAGTGGCCACTCTGTCTCGGAAGCCCAGTTGTGGTGGGACGCCGCCTAGGCAGGAAAGCGTTTTATTCCTCCAGAACCAAGGCCATGTTAGACGGGGAGACCAGGAGCGGGAAACAGCATAAAGTGGTGGCAGATCGGAGCACAGGCGGGGGTGGGGGGCCCCGACACGTGTGAGAAGAATCGAGAGATCCCTGAGAGGCTCTCCGGCGAGCTCCATCTGTGACAAGCCACCTGGGCGACGTGAGTCACTGGACTCGGATCGGAGTCCACGGTTTATTCCCAGAATTGCAGGCTGGTCGCGGTGGGGGGTGGATCCGGCCCACGGTCCTCTGAATGGGACACAAACACAGCGGCTGGAAGCTCCGCCGCGACCAAGCGCAGGCTGATTTCGGAGGCGTGAGCTTCGCAGGGGGCTGCGCTAGGCTAGGGGCTGCGCGGCTTTTCCCCTGGGAGGCGCAGAACGAAAGCAGCCGTCCTCACGGGATTCCGGGCCAGCCAGAATTGAGGAGGGGGAATTCTGGAAGGCAGAGAAGCACGTGGAGCCCCAAATCTGAGTTTAAGCTCCCTGGACTGCCCGTGCGTCGGCCACGGTGAGGAGCTTAGCAGCCGCAGCTGGACCCGGCAGGCCCTGGGGAAGGGCCTGGAGCTCAGACCTCAGGCTCAACAGAAAGGAGGGAAACGAGTCTGGGAGCAGCACCTTCGAGGCGTTGGAAGAGAAACTATCAAACTAGAATTTAGCGTCTGGTGGAAACACCTTGAAAACTGAAGGCAACGCAGAGGTAATTTCAGATGCAGAGTCCCATCCCCACACGTCAAACCTAGCGAGGCCACTCACACGGACAAGCCGGGTAGGGCGCGACCCAGGAAGGGAACGGTGTCCACGGGAAGGAGGGCTGTGGGGCGGGGCTGGGCACACGGGCACTCCTGAAGGAGGGCGCCGCGCCTTGTGTCGCTCGTGGCAGCCAAAGCGGCCAGGACGGGACGTGGCTGCCGCACCTGTCCGGTCTCAGTGTCGGTCTCAGACAGCATCCGTGAAAGACATCTTTTGGGAATGAGCTTCTTAAAACTCCAGAGAAACGTAATCAAACTTTGGCTGTGAAAATAACGCACAGCAGAGCCTCGGTGTCCGGGGCTGAGACTCTCCCGGCACATCTAAAATCTAGGGGGGGTGTCTCCCCTAAATCGGCGTCTGCCCACGGCGGGCCACGGCCACCTTGGAGAGCGCTGCATTCCAGTAAGTAGCGAACGCTCCCAGCATGTCCTAAGGAACATGTTCCACAGGCAGAACCCGGACTGGGGCGTGGGAAGAAAGGGCTTTCCCGCCGCTGGGCAGGGGCGTCTCGCGGAAGATGCTGGAGGAGAGACCGGCGTCACCGCCAGCGCTGTGAAGGTTTCTGCCAGGAACCGAGGACTCTGTCCACGCTCTCGAGCCCCGAAGGCGGCTGCCGACACCGGTCCTCAGACACGGCTGCCACCCGAGTAAGCAGGCGCCACGTTGCCGGGATTGACGGCGCAACGGCGCCCCAGCTCACGTCCTCAGTGCGACTCGCCAGCGCCCGGCCTACCGGAGCCCGGCGACGACGCCCGGCCGTGTTTCTGGGGGACGCCAGGGTCTCCGGCAGGGTCTCCCGGGCCCCCCGGCTGCAAGTCTCCTGTGTTCTCTGGGTCTGGTCTCACGCACAGCGGTTACAACGGGGCCACCTCACAACCAGGGACACCGGCTGTGGGGACTGCAGGGACAGCGGCCGCGACACAGAGTGCACAGCCGTGTTTGGTTGTTGGTGTCGTGTGGCCGTGGGGTGAGGTGGCGGCTGCTGTACTCCAGAAACCGCTCAAATGTGCCACAAAACAAGTGGCAAATCCCAATTTTTACAAAGAAATTCCTTCAGAAATCTCACACAGGGACCATGCAGAAATTTAACTTTTCCTCTGATAAAAAGTAGATACTTTTTAAGCCAAAACTAGTTTAATTTTTAATTTAAGGGAAAATCCGGATTCCTTACAAACTGCCAATCTTATACTAGCCGGCACAACTACGGCGTTCCCGCAGGGCCAAGCGGGGTTTAATTTCAGGCCTTCCCATGGGGGTCGCACTGAGAACACGGAACTTTCATTCTGACACTTCCCTCTCGGCCGCGTCCCGACTGAGCGCCACCGGGCGGCTCAGCCGCGCTTGAGGGACCCGCAGAGACGGCCACCGGCCAGACCTGCTACACTCGCTCACTAGCTTCCTCATTAAGCACGAAGGGAGGCAGAAAGTAAACCAGGAACAAACCAGAATCAAGCAAGCGAGGGGATCCGCAGTGCAGGGGCGGCTGCGCCCCGGGACAGGCCGCGGCAGGGACAGGCGGCGGGCCGTGGGCCTGTGCTCCGCCGTCTCCAGAGGAGGCAGCCAACGGAGCCTTACAAGGGCAATTTTATTTTAGACTTTCCCCCTATTTCTGGGTTGGTGTTTGTTGTTCTGTTGCTGTGGAAACACCCAAACCCTGGATTCCTTTCGACTAAGGTTCTTATGCATGACCATGCGCACACACACGCCGAGGGATTTGGTCTTTTATTTTTCCCGAGTTCACCACATTTATCCACAATTTACCCATGTACTTCGCTGCTCTTCAGGATTGATACAGGTGAAGGCTCGAGTTTGCTCAGTTCTCGCCACCTGCCAGACGCCCACAATTAACTCAAAACTCCGGGCCTTTCTCAACAGCCAGTTTTGAATATGACACACACACACTCCACACATCACACCACACACATGCATATGTCATACCCCACACACATGCATACGTCATACCACACACACCACACACACACACACATACATCACACCACATCCACATGCACGTATACATACACCACACATATACCGCATAGCGCACACATACCACACACCACACACAGGTATACATACATCACACCACACAACACGCACACAGCACACACACACACATCACACCACACACACATGCATACATTATACCACACAAATACATACATCACACCACACACATACATATATCACACCACACACACACATACATTACACCACGTGAACACACATACATCACACCACACAGCACACACACCGCACACAGGTAATACATAACGTCATATCACACAGCACACACACACATCACACTCCCACAGTCCGGAAGCCATCAAAAACACAGGTGAGTTCTCCAAGTCGCTAGGGACCCACAATCACGCTAAAGCACGACGCGGCAGCGGGAGGAGACCCGCTCAGCTGTGCGTTCCCACCCTTGGGCGACGGGGCCTGGCAGGGCTGCAGCCTGCGCAGACCCTGGGGCCGGGGTGGAGGCCCCTAGACTCCTGAGGAGTGAGGTCGGTCTGCGGCTGTGGCCTCTCGGCTCCGGCATGTCCTGACGGCTCTGAGAGTCTGAAGGGCCTCGGCCTAGCGAGGGGAGGGGGCAGGAGGGAGGGGGCAGGGGGGAGGGGGAGGGGAGACGAAGGGGGAGGGGAGGGGGAGAAGGGGGAGGGACGAAGGCCTGCACAACAGCACTGGACGGGGCCGGGGCTTGGTCCCTAGGGCTCCAGGAGGGACTCACCTGTCGGGGCGTCTGCGGCACCCCAGCTTCAGGGCTCCCTCCCACCATCCTGGTTCCACCTCCTGTGCAGACCTGGCCCTGTCTCCAGGAGCGGGCTCCCGCCTGCCCCTCACCGGGCGCCCAGCCCTGCCTTCGGGACCCGGGTTTTCCTCCTTCCCTCCTCCGGCTGCAGGGCTCCCGCGTCCTGAGCTCCAGGCATGGATGAAGGCTTCTGTTCCGCAGGGGCTCTGGGCCTGGAAGGGCGTCTTCCGTGGGTGCCCGTGCTGCGCCCTGGGCCACCAGGCACATCTCTTCCCCGTGGAGGCCCTTGTGTGCTGTCTCAGCCCAGACTCGGGCCGCGGTCTCCTCAGCGCCCTGCTGTCCAAGGTGTGGACTGAACACCCTGAGCTGACCGGACGACCCCGCCCGGCCAAGTGCCTGGAGCAACCCTCTAGCTCAGCTCCAGCCCCGACTGCGGGGCAGACACGCCTGTACACACCTCCCCTGCCAGCAGCCACCAGGCTTCCCTAAGGACCGAACAAGCCGGTCTCGTGGTCCGCGCTCTCCCCCGACAGAGCCCAGGTGGGGCTGAGCACAGAGGGCCGAGCGCACTGGCAGGCGCAGAAGGGCCTTCCGGTCCTGGCTGTACCTGCCGACGCCCGGGAATGAGGCGTGTTCTGAGCACCGACCCACAGAGGATGTGAAGCTCGCGTGTGCAGGTGCGTGTTTCTCAGGAGTATCCATGGCTCCTCCGTGGCTTGTTAAATGTGTACCACCAGCTCACCACGGACTCCTGCCTGTGTCCCTTCCTCGAAGCCGTCCAGACCCGAGCCCCTCACCTCACGAGAGACCCTGCAGGCTCGACCGCAAAGCCAGCTGCCTCCGTCACCACCGCCCCACATGAGGGGGCCCGCTCTCAGCACAGAGAAAAGCAAAAACACAGCAAAATAATCCCAGGGGACAAAGCAACCATCAGAGCAAGGCAGACAGACGCCAGAACCAACAGACAGGGATCTAAACGACTGCAGTCGAGACCTTGAGGGCCGCCTGGGAAAAGGTGGACGACGGAAGATGGGCGATTTCCGCAGAGAGGTGAGAACTCCACAGGAAGGGATTCAGCGTGGCTGCTAGGAATGAAACACACAGCAAGCCAGGGGAAGCTGACCTCGGTGGGCCCACTAACCCTACCCCAACCCCCCCCCCCTAACCCTAACCCTAAGCCCCTAACCCTAACCCTAACCCCAATCCCCTAAGCCTAACCCAAACCCCCTAACGCTAACCCCAAACCCCTAACCCTAACCCCAACCCCCTAACCCCAACCCCAATCCCCTAACCCAGACCCCAATCCCCTAACCCTAACCTCAACCCCCTAACCCTAACCCCAATCCCAACCCCCAATCCTAACCCCAACCCCAATCCCCTAGCCCTAACCCACAGACGCCACACAGCCAAGGAAAGAGTCCAAGCATCCCTAACCTTGAAGACAGCACGAGGGAAAGGACCTGGACGGAAATAGAAAGAAGGACAGAGCGGGGTGTCCACGGGCTGTGAGGCGTGTCAAACGGGCTGACGTGGGCATTGTCGGAATCCCAGAGAGAGAGAACGGGGAAGAAGAAATGTTTTAGGAAATAATGGCTGATAATTTTCCAAAATTAAGATGCCAAACCACAGACCCAAGAGGCTCAGAGAGCACCAAGCAGTATAAAGAAGAAAGTGAAACCCCGTGTCACATTCAAAGTGCTGGTGACAAAACACAAAGAGAAACTCCTAGAAGCAGCCAGAGGAAAAGGCAATGTCACATACACAGGAACCAACATCACGGTACTGTGGACTTCTTGGAAACTTGGATGACAACAGATGACATCTTTAAAGTGACATTAAAAAAAAAACCCTTGGCCCGGCGCGGTGGCTCACGCCTGTCATCCTAGCACTCTGGGAGGCCGAGGTGGGCGGATTGCTCGAGGTCAGGAGTTCGAAACCAGCCTGAGCAAGAGTGAGAACCCGTCTCTACTATAAATAGAAATAAGTTAACTGGCCAACTAATATATATAGAAAAATTATCTGGGCATGGTGGTGCATGCCTGTAGTCCCAGCTACTCGGGAGGCTGAGGCAGGAGGATCGTGTGAGCCCAGGAGTTTGAGGTTGCTGTGAGCTAGCCTGACACCACGGCACTCACTCTAGCCTGGGCAACAAAGCGAGACTCTGTCTCCAAAAAAAAAAAAAAAACCCTCAGCGGCTGAGGGCAGAGGTGGCGCCTGTGGTCCCGGCTACCCGAGAGGCCGAGGCAGGAGGGTCGCTGGAGCAGGGGTGTTGGTGGCTGCAGGGAGCTGTGACTGCACCACGGCTCTCCAGCCCGGGTGACAGATACCTTGTCTCAAAAAATAAAAAATAAAGAGCTTTCGGTCCACTGAAGCAGACAGAGCACAATAATTACACAAGTTAGCCACACATGAAAAAAAGAAATGCTTTATTTATACTCGTGACAAATGTTGAAAGAAAAGTGATTTCTAAATAACAATGTGACAAAAAAAATTGCATTTCCCTTGTCTGCTCCTAGAGGAAAACGCTGTCTTTGAGCAGCAGCGCGCTGGGCGTCTCCCAAGTGCGTGCAGCGACACCCCGGCTGGCCCGGGGGACCCGTGTGGGGACGCTCTGCAGAAAGGGCACGGCCGGGCCAGAGCACACGGGAGAGCCCAGGGCGCGAGCAGAGCCGCCTTCCATGCTGTTGTTCTCTTCCTTCTGGGCCTGTCTTGCTCATCTGCGATGAAGTGTGTTTTTCCTTAACCAGAGGCTGTGACCGCCCAGTGTGTTGCCTGCCTTGTTTTCCCTCCGAGGACGCCTCCAGGTGTCGCCAAGCCCAGGGGAGGCATCGCTCGCTTGCGGCTGGCTGCTGGGGAGGCGGCTCCCAGGCAAACGCAGCCAAGTCTTCCCTGGAGACCTGGCTGAAGGCAGATCACTTGGGCTTTCTGGACTTTTCTTTCTTTGCAAGCTTCACATCTCTGTGCGGCTCACACACACCAGCCAGGAAGGGCGCGGAGAAGGAAGGAAACGTGTGACAGCACCGCGGAGTGGTGGCCGCACAGGCCGCACGGCCATGTCGACACAGGCCGCGGGGCGGCTCCAGGGCAGCGTTTCAGACCCCACATCGCGAAGAGCGGGGCCTCCTCTCACCCTCTCCTCCCCGCGGCTGCGGTGAGTGGGGCCCTGGGTGGCGGCTGGGAGGAGGGCGTCATCGAGCTGCCAGACGACCATGTGCAGCGTCATTCTGGATGTACTTCTGCGCCCGCGTGTGCAGCTCAGCACTGCAGACGACACCCCTGTCCCGAGCGGGCTGTAGAGCAACCTCCAAGACTGAGGCTCAAGCCCAGTGCCCCCCAGGAAGCCCCCGAGGCAAGTGAGAGAGAGAAGGGACACGCCTGGGGGACTGCGGGGTCATGCCTGAGAACCCACCGACACCAACACAAACCGGAGGCCCAGAGGAAAAGAGGGACAAGATTAATTCTAACTTTAAATAAGGTGGAATCTGAAAGCTAAAAACTTGCAAATGACGTCAACTTTGGACACTCGGGACCCATTGTGAAGCAGGCTGCAGGTGAGGACCCCGCGGGGGCAGGGGCACCTGCCTCACCTGTGCTGGGGCGGCCATGAGCCTGAGCATGGGGAGGGTGCAGAGGAGCGGCTGGTGCCCAGCTGCCGTGTGACAGGGACCTGCTGCAAGTCTACTTGTGTGCCTCCGTGGTCCTCTTTTGTGGGACAGAGGAGGGACGTGTGGCTGTCAGTGCCAACCACTGACACCCCCGTCCTCCACGACATCTCCCCAAACTGGCGCGTCTGGGGAGATCACACGTGCATCTGTGTGCCCAGAGGGCTGAGCACACGCGACTTAGCCTCCCGGGTAGGACTTGGACAGGGAGGGGAAGGTCCATGTTATCCCTTCTCAACTCTTTCTGTAAGGAGGACGGCTTCAAATCAACTTAACGAAAAAGGAAATGAAGGCTGACAGGTTGCTCGGTGGAGCAACAGAGGCCTCTCCAAGAAGTCCCGCTGTAGCCCCAAGTCCTGGAGCTGGCGTGTCCACGGCATCGGGGAGCGCTGGGTGGGCCCCCCAGGCCTGCCGCTGCAGTGCCACTGCCTACGTGGAGGCTGTTCTGTGACCCAGTGAGGTTTAAACACGCCAGTCCTGCCTGACCTCACGGGCCCATCGACAGCCGTGCTGGGAACGTTCTGGAAAGGTGCGGAAGACAGAGGCACAGGAGGGGGCCTAGGGAACGTGTCCTGGCTTTCCCCTGGTCTCACTCCCAGAATCCTCCTGTCCTGTCCCCCCAAAATTCACCAGAAGTTAAACCCCAAGGTGACGGCACCTTTGAGAGGCAGAGCCCTCACGGATGGATCGGCGCTGTCAGGAAAGAGCCCGACGCCGGCACGCTTCTCTGCGTGAGGATGTGGCAACCAGGCAGAGAGCAGCCGTGCGGGACGGCAGGGCTGCTGGCGCCTGATCTTGGACTTCCGGCCGCTAGAGCAGGGGAAGTGCATTTCTGTTCTTTATAAGTTGCCTAGTCCAAGTCACTGTGTTCTAGCAGCACGAATGGACTAAGATGCTTTCTGTTCCTGTTATATTTGAGTTGCACACTTCAAGAGAATTTATTTCCTTGTATTGTCCCTATACAAAAACCATTTTTAATACTAAAGCATAATGCAGATGAGTCTGACTTGACCCCATAAGAGACATTCAAATGAGGCCAAAAGAAGATGCCCAAGAAAAGCTTTAAGAAGACACTGTCGGCAGAGGTCATTGCAGTGGAGTCATTCCTTTTAATTTAGACGTGTGTATATATATCACTTTATGCATGACTAAAAAATAGTCCATTGAAATACAACTTCATGGTGGACTGTTAAGAATCTAGTAATGAATGTGGCAATATTTTAAATGCTCTAAAAATAACTAGAAATACTCAAAGAGCATCCTGGACACAACTGTTTCTTTGATGTGTAGCATCCACTAAAATGTTCATTTGCTTCTGTTCAAAAATAGTGATTTATTTACTGGGAATTCCAAAGTAACATTCTTGTAAAATGAATTATGTACAGAATATACATACTCTACATACATGAATATACACGCACACAGATGTGAAATCATGTCTCTCAAATCGGGTCATCACACGAACACTGTGCTCCCAGCCGCACCTGTCACTCGTGCCGTCTTCCCTCTTTCCACAGGGCCTCCTGCAGAAGCAGGCGCAGCCGGCCGCGCTCATCTGCCTCCGGGGCTGCCCACTGCCTGCGCAGGAACTGGACGTCGACGGTGCCGGAGGCCCGGGCCAGCACCAGGGCCAGCACGCTGCCGCTGGCCTTGTCCGGCTCTCCCCCGACCGCCATGGCCACCAGCCTGCGGGGAGAGGGGCGTAAGCGGCAGTGCACGCGCGGGGCGCGGTTATTTCTGAGCCTCTGAGATCTCTCTGCCCAGGGAGGGATGAAATGGAAGAGAGACTCTAAAAACATCAATAGGCAATATTAAATGTTAGACCAGAGGTAAATGTATGAAAATCTACAGAAAACGTGTTGAAAACATGTTCCCGCATCTCAGAGGTCTGAAGCTGAGACTGGCTGTTGGACGAGGCTCCCGACTGGGTCCCCTCTGCATGGTTCCAGGCTGGTCCCTGGGAGAAGGGAGGACAGCCAGCAGTCCAGACAGCCCCACCCCAGAGACCCCAAGCCTGGCAGTGGGTCCCCAGCATGGGGGTCCCAGCCTGGGGGTCCCTGGCGGTCTCTCCACTGCTCCCCAGATCTCACAACAACTCACAAGCCTCCACGAGGACAGCAACTCCACCAGCCGCCAAGCCCAGGATGGTGGATGGCTGTCCCCACACCCTCACCTGCTCCTCACCTGCTCCTGTGTCCACCACTGTCCCCAAGGGGAGGCTGTCCCTGACTTCTCTGACAACCACGACCTTCCAAACCTGGCCGTCTCTGACCTCACCTTCACAGTGGGCAGACTCAGAAGCCACCTCTGAAGTCTGCCTGCAGGAAAATGTGCCCTCGGGGCCTCCCCCTCCCCCACACCCACACCGTGTCCCTGGGCATCCCTGCCCCCGCCACCCTCCCATGCCCTCGGGGGCTCCTCCCCCCCCACCCTCCCGTGCCCTTGGGGGGGCCCCCCACCCCTCCACCCTCCCGTGCCCTCGGGGGCCCCCACCCCTCCACCCTCCCGTGCCCTCGGGGG